>CAWVQO010000003.1:0-248168 GCA_963932275.1 Andrena praecox
TGGGAGCGCCGCGAATACTTTTTTTATGAATATTTTACTTCTGTTAGTTTTCCTTTAATTCTTACAAGAAATATTAATTCTTACAAAAAATTAATTCTTTCAAAAAAAAATTTTTTCCAAAAAAAAAACAGATTATCTCTTACGAAACCATTTAATACTTACAAAAAAAAAAATTCTGAAAAATGTCGTTCTGGGAGCGTCGCGAATACTTTTTTTTATGAATATTTTACTTCTGTTAGTTTTCCTACGACGCCACATGAAGCAGTCGAAAGGCAGCTAGGATCTGAACAGGATGCGTCCATGCACGTCCTGGGAGCGCCGCGAATACTTTTTTTATGAATATTTTACTTCTGTTAGTTTTCCTACGACGCCACATGAAGCAGTCGAATGGCAGATAGGATCTGAACAGGATGCGTCCATGCACGTCCTGGGAGCGCCGCGAATATTTTTTTTAGGAATATTTTACTTCTGTTAGTTTTCCTTTAATTCTTACAAGAAATATTAATTCTTACAAAAAATTAATTCTTTCAAAAAAAAACTTTTTCCAAAAAAAAAACATGATTAACTCTTACAAAACCATTTAATACTTACAAAAAAAAAATTCTGAAAAATGTCGTTCTGGGAGCGCCGCGAATACTTTTTTTATGAATATTTTACTTCTGTTAGTTTTCCTACGACGCCACATGAAGCAGTCGAAAGGCAGCTAGGATCTGAACAGGATGCGTCCATGCACGTCCTGGGAGCGCCGCGAATACTTTTTTTATGAATATTTTACTTCTGTTAGTTTTCCTACGACGCCACATGAAGCAGTCGAATGGCAGCTAGGATCTGAACAGGATGCGTCCATGCACGTCCTGGGAGCGCCGCGAATACTTTTTTTATGAATATTTTACTTCTGTTAGTTTTCCTACGACGCCACATGAAGCAGTCGAAAGGCAGCTAGGATCTGAACAGGATGCGTCCATGCACGTCCTGGGAGCGCCGCGAATACTTTTTTTATGAATATTTTACTTCTGTTAGTTTTCCTACGACGCCACATGAAGCAGTCGAAAGGCAGCTAGGATCTGAACAGGATGCGTCCATGCACGACCTGGGAGCGCCGCGAATACTTTTTTTATGAATATTTTACTTCTGTTAGTTTTCCTACGACGCCACATGAAGCAGTCGAAAGGCAGCTAGGATCTGAACAGGATGCGTCCATGCACGTCCTGGGAGCGCCGCGAATACTTTTTTTATGAATATTTTACTTCTGTTAGTTTTCCTACGACGCCACATGAAGCAGTCGAAAGGCAGCTAGGATCTGAACAGGATGCGTCCATGCACGTCCTGGGAGCGCCGCGAATACTTTTTTTATGAATATTTTACTTCTGTTAGTTTTCCTACGACGCCACATGAAGCAGTCGAAAGGCAGCTAGGATCTGAACAGGATGCGTCCATGCACGACCTGGGAGCGCCGCGAATACTTTTTTTATGAATATTTTACTTCTGTTAGTTTTCCTACGACGCCACATGAAGCAGTCGAAAGGCAGCTAGGATCTGAACAGGATGCGTCCATGCACGTCCTGGGAGCGCCGCGAATACTTTTTTTATGAATATTTTACTTCTGTTAGTTTTCCTTTAATTCTTACAAGAAATATTAATTCTTACAAAAAATTAATTCTTTCAAAAAAAAATTTTTTCCAAAAAAAAAACAGATTATCTCTTACGAAACCATTTAATACTTACAAAAAAAAAAATTCTGAAAAATGTCGTTCTGGGAGCGTCGCGAATACTTTTTTTTATGAATATTTTACTTCTGTTAGTTTTCCTACGACGCCACATGAAGCAGTCGAAAGGCAGCTAGGATCTGAACAGGATGCGTCCATGCACGTCCTGGGAGCGCCGCGAATACTTTTTTTATGAATATTTTACTTCTGTTAGTTTTCCTACGACGCCACATGAAGCAGTCGAAAGGCAGCTAGGATCTGAACAGGATGCGTCCATGCACGTCCTGGGAGCGCCGCGAATACTTTTTTTATGAATATTTTACTTCTGTTAGTTTTCCTACGACGCCACATGAAGCAGTCGAATGGCAGCTAGGATCTGAACAGGATGCGTCCATGCACGTCCTGGGAGCGCCGCGAATACTTTTTTTATGAATATTTTACTTCTGTTAGTTTTCCTACGACGCCACATGAAGCAGTCGAAAGGCAGCTAGGATCTGAACAGGATGCGTCCATGCACGTCCTGGGAGCGCCGCGAATACTTTTTTTATGAATATTTTACTTCTGTTAGTTTTCCTTTAATTCTTACAAGAAATATTAATTCTTACAAAAAATTAATTCTTTCAAAAAAAAATTTTTTCCAAAAAAAAAACAGATTATCTCTTACGAAACCATTTAATACTTACAAAAAAAAAAATTCTGAAAAATGTCGTTCTGGGAGCGTCGCGAATACTTTTTTTTATGAATATTTTACTTCTGTTAGTTTTCCTACGACGCCACATGAAGCAGTCGAAAGGCAGCTAGAATCTGAACAGGATGCGTCCATGCACGTCCTGGGAGCGCCGCGAATACTTTTTTTATGAATATTTTACTTCTGTTAGTTTTCCTACGACGCCACATGAAGCAGTCGAATGGCAGATAGGATCTGAACAGGATGCGTCCATGCACGTCCTGGGAGCGCCGCGAATATTTTTTTTAGGAATATTTTACTTCTGTTAGTTTTCCTTTAATTCTTACAAGAAATATTAATTCTTACAAAAAATTAATTCTTTCAAAAAAAAACTTTTTCCAAAAAAAAAACATGATTAACTCTTACAAAACCATTTAATACTTACAAAAAAAAAATTCTGAAAAATGTCGTTCTGGGAGCGCCGCGAATACTTTTTTTATGAATATTTTACTTCTGTTAGTTTTCCTACGACGCCACATGAAGCAGTCGAAAGGCAGCTAGGATCTGAACAGGATGCGTCCATGCACGTCCTGGGAGCGCCGCGAATACTTTTTTTATGAATATTTTACTTCTGTTAGTTTTCCTACGACGCCACATGAAGCAGTCGAATGGCAGCTAGGATCTGAACAGGATGCGTCCATGCACGTCCTGGGAGCGCCGCGAATACTTTTTTTATGAATATTTTACTTCTGTTAGTTTTCCTACGACGCCACATGAAGCAGTCGAAAGGCAGCTAGGATCTGAACAGGATGCGTCCATGCACGTCCTGGGAGCGCCGCGAATACTTTTTTTATGAATATTTTACTTCTGTTAGTTTTCCTACGACGCCACATGAAGCAGTCGAAAGGCAGCTAGGATCTGAACAGGATGCGTCCATGCACGTCCTGGGAGCGCCGCGAATACTTTTTTTATGAATATTTTACTTCTGTTAGTTTTCCTACGACGCCACATGAAGCAGTCGAAAGGCAGCTAGGATCTGAACAGGATGCGTCCATGCACGACCTGGGAGCGCCGCGAATACTTTTTTTATGAATATTTTACTTCTGTTAGTTTTCCTACGACGCCACATGAAGCAGTCGAAAGGCAGCTAGGATCTGAACAGGATGCGTCCATGCACGTCCTGGGAGCGCCGCGAATACTTTTTTTATGAATATTTTACTTCTGTTAGTTTTCCTACGACGCCACATGAAGCAGTCGAATGGCAGCTAGGATCTGAACAGGATGCGTCCATGCACGTCCTGGGAGCGCCGCGAATACTTTTTTTAGGAATATTTTACTTCTGTTAGTTTTCCTTTAATTCTTACAAGAAATATTAATTCTTACAAAAAATTAATTCTTTCAAAAAAAAACTTTTTCCAAAAAAAAAACATGATTAACTCTTACAAAACCATTTAATACTTACAAAAAAAAAATTCTGAAAAATGTCGTTCTGGGAGCGCCGCGAATACTTTTTTTATGAATATTTTACTTCTGTTAGTTTTCCAACGACGCCACATGAAGCAGTCGAAAGGCAGCTAGGATCTGAACAGGATGCGTCCATGCACGTCCTGGGAGCGCCGCGAATACTTTTTTTATGAATATTTTACTTCTGTTAGTTTTCCTACGACGCCACATGAAGCAGTCGAAAGGCAGCTAGGATCTGAACAGGATGCGTCCATGCACGACCTGGGAGCGCCGCGAATACTTTTTTTATGAATATTTTACTTCTGTTAGTTTTCCTACGACGCCACATGAAGCAGTCGAAAGGCAGCTAGGATCTGAACAGGATGCGTCCATGCACGTCCTGGGAGCGCCGCGAATACTTTTTTTATGAATATTTTACTTCTGTTAGTTTTCCTTTAATTCTTACAAGAAATATTAATTCTTACAAAAAATTAATTCTTTCAAAAAAAAATTTTTTCCAAAAAAAAAACAGATTATCTCTTACGAAACCATTTAATACTTACAAAAAAAAAAATTCTGAAAAATGTCGTTCTGGGAGCGTCGCGAATACTTTTTTTTATGAATATTTTACTTCTGTTAGTTTTCCTACGACGCCACATGAAGCAGTCGAAAGGCAGCTAGGATCTGAACAGGATGCGTCCATGCACGTCCTGGGAGCGCCGCGAATACTTTTTTTATGAATATTTTACTTCTGTTAGTTTTCCTACGACGCCACATGAAGCAGTCGAAAGGCAGCTAGGATCTGAACAGGATGCGTCCATGCACGTCCTGGGAGCGCCGCGAATACTTTTTTTATGAATATTTTACTTCTGTTAGTTTTCCTACGACGCCACATGAAGCAGT
The DNA here is from genome assembly GCA_963932275.1 of Andrena praecox. Classification (NCBI taxonomy): domain Eukaryota; kingdom Metazoa; phylum Arthropoda; class Insecta; order Hymenoptera; family Andrenidae; genus Andrena; species Andrena praecox. The sequence goes on from CAWVQO010000003.1 coordinate 4,720, forward strand.
CGAATGGCAGCTAGGATCTGAACAGGATGCGTCCATGCACGTCCTGGGAGCGCCGCGAATACTTTTTTTAGGAATATTTTACTTCTGTTAGTTTTCCTTTAATTCTTACAAGAAATATTAATTCTTACAAAAAATTAATTCTTTCAAAAAAAAACTTTTTCCAAAAAAAAAACATGATTAACTCTTACAAAACCATTTAATACTTACAAAAAAAAAATTCTGAAAAATGTCGTTCTGGGAGCGCCGCGAATACTTTTTTTATGAATATTTTACTTCTGTTAGTTTTCCAACGACGCCACATGAAGCAGTCGAAAGGCAGCTAGGATCTGAACAGGATGCGTCCATGCACGTCCTGGGAGCGCCGCGAATACTTTTTTTATGAATATTTTACTTCTGTTAGTTTTCCTACGACGCCACATGAAGCAGTCGAAAGGCAGCTAGGATCTGAACAGGATGCGTCCATGCACGACCTGGGAGCGCCGCGAATACTTTTTTTATGAATATTTTACTTCTGTTAGTTTTCCTACGACGCCACATGAAGCAGTCGAAAGGCAGCTAGGATCTGAACAGGATGCGTCCATGCACGTCCTGGGAGCGCCGCGAATACTTTTTTTATGAATATTTTACTTCTGTTAGTTTTCCTACGACGCCACATGAAGCAGTCGAAAGGCAGCTAGGATCTGAACAGGATGCGTCCATGCACGACCTGGGAGCGCCGCGAATACTTTTTTTATGAATATTTTACTTCTGTTAGTTTTCCTACGACGCCACATGAAGCAGTCGAAAGGCAGCTAGGATCTGAACAGGATGCGTCCATGCACGTCCTGGGAGCGCCGCGAATACTTTTTTTATGAATATTTTACTTCTGTTAGTTTTCCTTTAATTCTTACAAGAAATATTAATTCTTACAAAAAATTAATTCTTTCAAAAAAAAATTTTTTCCAAAAAAAAAACAGATTATCTCTTACGAAACCATTTAATACTTACAAAAAAAAAAATTCTGAAAAATGTCGTTCTGGGAGCGTCGCGAATACTTTTTTTTATGAATATTTTACTTCTGTTAGTTTTCCTACGACGCCACATGAAGCAGTCGAAAGGCAGCTAGGATCTGAACAGGATGCGTCCATGCACGTCCTGGGAGCGCCGCGAATACTTTTTTTATGAATATTTTACTTCTGTTAGTTTTCCTTTAATTCTTACAAGAAATATTAATTCTTACAAAAAATTAATTCTTTCAAAAAAATATTTTTTCCAAAAAAAAAACAGATTATCTCTTACGAAACCATTTAATACTTACAAAAAAAAAAATTCTGAAAAATGTCGTTCTGGGAGCGTCGCGAATACTTTTTTTATGAATATTTTACTTCTGTTAGTTTTCCTACGACGCCACATGAAGCAGTCGAAAGGCAGCTAGGATCTGAACAGGATGCGTCCATGCACGTCCTGGGAGCGCCGCGAATACTTTTTTTATGAATATTTTACTTCTGTTAGTTTTCCTACGACGCCACATGAAGCAGTCGAAAGGCAGCTAGGATCTGAACAGGATGCGTCCATGCACGTCCTGGGAGCGCCGCGAATACTTTTTTTATGAATATTTTACTTCTGTTAGTTTTCCTACGACGCCACATGAAGCAGTCGAATGGCAGCTAGGATCTGAACAGGATGCGTCCATGCACGTCCTGGGAGCGCCGCGAATACTTTTTTTAGGAATATTTTACTTCTGTTAGTTTTCCTTTAATTCTTACAAGAAATATTAATTCTTACAAAAAATTAATTCTTTCAAAAAAAAACTTTTTCCAAAAAAAAAACATGATTAACTCTTACAAAACCATTTAATACTTACAAAAAAAAAATTCTGAAAAATGTCGTTCTGGGAGCGCCGCGAATACTTTTTTTATGAATATTTTACTTCTGTTAGTTTTCCAACGACGCCACATGAAGCAGTCGAAAGGCAGCTAGGATCTGAACAGGATGCGTCCATGCACGTCCTGGGAGCGCCGCGAATACTTTTTTTATGAATATTTTACTTCTGTTAGTTTTCCTACGACGCCACATGAAGCAGTCGAAAGGCAGCTAGGATCTGAACAGGATGCGTCCATGCACGACCTGGGAGCGCCGCGAATACTTTTTTTATGAATATTTTACTTCTGTTAGTTTTCCTACGACGCCACATGAAGCAGTCGAAAGGCAGCTAGGATCTGAACAGGATGCGTCCATGCACGTCCTGGGAGCGCCGCGAATACTTTTTTTATGAATATTTTACTTCTGTTAGTTTTCCTTTAATTCTTACAAGAAATATTAATTCTTACAAAAAATTAATTCTTTCAAAAAAAAATTTTTTCCAAAAAAAAAACAGATTATCTCTTACGAAACCATTTAATACTTACAAAAAAAAAAATTCTGAAAAATGTCGTTCTGGGAGCGTCGCGAATACTTTTTTTTATGAATATTTTACTTCTGTTAGTTTTCCTACGACGCCACATGAAGCAGTCGAAAGGCAGCTAGGATCTGAACAGGATGCGTCCATGCACGTCCTGGGAGCGCCGCGAATACTTTTTTTATGAATATTTTACTTCTGTTAGTTTTCCTACGACGCCACATGAAGCAGTCGAAAGGCAGCTAGGATCTGAACAGGATGCGTCCATGCACGTCCTGGGAGCGCCGCGAATACTTTTTTTATGAATATTTTACTTCTGTTAGTTTTCCTACGACGCCACATGAAGCAGTCGAATGGCAGCTAGGATCTGAACAGGATGCGTCCATGCACGTCCTGGGAGCGCCGCGAATACTTTTTTTAGGAATATTTTACTTCTGTTAGTTTTCCTTTAATTCTTACAAGAAATATTAATTCTTACAAAAAATTAATTCTTTCAAAAAAAAACTTTTTCCAAAAAAAAAACATGATTAACTCTTACAAAACCATTTAATACTTACAAAAAAAAAATTCTGAAAAATGTCGTTCTGGGAGCGCCGCGAATACTTTTTTTATGAATATTTTACTTCTGTTAGTTTTCCAACGACGCCACATGAAGCAGTCGAAAGGCAGCTAGGATCTGAACAGGATGCGTCCATGCACGTCCTGGGAGCGCCGCGAATACTTTTTTTATGAATATTTTACTTCTGTTAGTTTTCCTACGACGCCACATGAAGCAGTCGAAAGGCAGCTAGGATCTGAACAGGATGCGTCCATGCACGACCTGGGAGCGCCGCGAATACTTTTTTTATGAATATTTTACTTCTGTTAGTTTTCCTACGACGCCACATGAAGCAGTCGAAAGGCAGCTAGGATCTGAACAGGATGCGTCCATGCACGTCCTGGGAGCGCCGCGAATACTTTTTTTATGAATATTTTACTTCTGTTAGTTTTCCTACGACGCCACATGAAGCAGTCGAAAGGCAGCTAGGATCTGAACAGGATGCGTCCATGCACGACCTGGGAGCGCCGCGAATACTTTTTTTATGAATATTTTACTTCTGTTAGTTTTCCTACGACGCCACATGAAGCAGTCGAAAGGCAGCTAGGATCTGAACAGGATGCGTCCATGCACGTCCTGGGAGCGCCGCGAATACTTTTTTTATGAATATTTTACTTCTGTTAGTTTTCCTTTAATTCTTACAAGAAATATTAATTCTTACAAAAAATTAATTCTTTCAAAAAAAAATTTTTTCCAAAAAAAAAACAGATTATCTCTTACGAAACCATTTAATACTTACAAAAAAAAAATTCTGAAAAATGTCGTTCTGGGAGCGTCGCGAATACTTTTTTTTATGAATATTTTACTTCTGTTAGTTTTCCTACGACGCCACATGAAGCAGTCGAAAGGCAGCTAGGATCTGAACAGGATGCGTCCATGCACGTCCTGGGAGCGCCGCGAATACTTTTTTTATGAATATTTTACTTCTGTTAGTTTTCCTACGACGCCACATGAAGCAGTCGAAAGGCAGCTAGGATCTGAACAGGATGCGTCCATGCACGTCCTGGGAGCGCCGCGAATACTTTTTTTATGAATATTTTACTTCTGTTAGTTTTCCTACGACGCCACATGAAGCAGTCGAAAGGCAGCTAGGATCTGAACAGGATGCGTCCATGCACGTCCTGGGAGCGCCGCGAATACTTTTTTTATGAATATTTTACTTCTGTTAGTTTTCCTACGACGCCACATGAAGCAGTCGAAAGGCAGCTAGGATCTGAACAGGATGCGTCCATGCACGTCCTGGGAGCGCCGCGAATACTTTTTTTATGAATATTTTACTTCTGTTAGTTTTCCTACGACGCCACATGAAGCAGTCGAAAGGCAGCTAGGATCTGAACAGGATGCGTCCATGCACGTCCTGAGAGCGCCGCGAATACTTTTTTTATGAATATTTTACTTCTGTTAGTTTTCCTTTAATTCTTACAAGAAATATTAATTCTTACAAAAAATTAATTCTTTCAAAAAAAAATTTTTTCCAAAAAAAAAACAGATTATCTCTTACGAAACCATTTAATACTTACAAAAAAAAAAATTCTGAAAAATGTCGTTCTGGGAGCGTCGCGAATACTTTTTTTTATGAATATTTTACTTCTGTTAGTTTTCCTACGACGCCACATGAAGCAGTCGAAAGGCAGCTAGGATCTGAACAGGATGCGTCCATGCACGTCCTGGGAGCGCCGCGAATACTTTTTTTATGAATATTTTACTTCTGTTAGTTTTCCTACGACGCCACATGAAGCAGTCGAAAGGCAGCTAGGATCTGAACAGGATGCGTCCATGCACGTCCTGGGAGCGCCGCGAATACTTTTTTTATGAATATTTTACTTCTGTTAGTTTTCCTACGACGCCACATGAAGCAGTCGAAAGGCAGCTAGGATCTGAACAGGATGCGTCCATGCACGTCCTGGGAGCGCCGCGAATACTTTTTTTATGAATATTTTACTTCTGTTAGTTTTCCTACGACGCCACATGAAGCAGTCGAAAGGCAGCTAGGATCTGAACAGGATGCGTCCATGCACGTCCTGAGAGCGCCGCGAATACTTTTTTTATGAATATTTTACTTCTGTTAGTTTTCCTTTAATTCTTACATGAAATATTAATTCTTACAAAAAATTAATTCTTTCAAAAAAAAATTTTTTCCAAAAAAAAAACAGATTATCTCTTACGAAACCATTTAATACTTACAAAAAAAAAAATTCTGAAAAATGTCGTTCTGGGAGCGTCGCGAATACTTTTTTTTATGAATATTTTACTTCTGTTAGTTTTCCTACGACGCCACATGAAGCAGTCGAAAGGCAGCTAGGATCTGAACAGGATGCGTCCATGCACGTCCTGGGAGCGCCGCGAATACTTTTTTTATGAATATTTTACTTCTGTTAGTTTTCCTACGACGCCACATGAAGCAGTCGAAAGGCAGCTAGGATCTGAACAGGATGCGTCCATGCACGTCCTGGGAGCGCCGCGAATACTTTTTTTATGAATATTTTACTTCTGTTAGTTTTCCTACGACGCCACATGAAGCAGTCGAATGGCAGATAGGATCTGAACAGGATGCGTCCATGCACGTCCTGGGAGCGCCGCGAATATTTTTTTTAGGAATATTTTACTTCTGTTAGTTTTCCTTTAATTCTTACAAGAAATATTAATTCTTACAAAAAATTAATTCTTTCAAAAAAAAACTTTTTCCAAAAAAAAAACATGATTAACTCTTACAAAACCATTTAATACTTACAAAAAAAAAATTCTGAAAAATGTCGTTCTGGGAGCGCCGCGAATACTTTTTTTATGAATATTTTACTTCTGTTAGTTTTCCTACGACGCCACATGAAGCAGTCGAAAGGCAGCTAGGATCTGAACAGGATGCGTCCATGCACGTCCTGGGAGCGCCGCGAATACTTTTTTTATGAATATTTTACTTCTGTTAGTTTTCCTACGACGCCACATGAAGCAGTCGAATGGCAGCTAGGATCTGAACAGGATGCGTCCATGCACGTCCTGGGAGCGCCGCGAATACTTTTTTTATGAATATTTTACTTCTGTTAGTTTTCCTACGACGCCACATGAAGCAGTCGAAAGGCAGCTAGGATCTGAACAGGATGCGTCCATGCACGTCCTGGGAGCACCGCGAATACTTTTTTTTATGAATATTTTACTTCTGTTAGTTTTCCTACGACGCCACATGAAGCAGTCGAAAGGCAGCTAGGATCTGAACAGGATGCGTCCATGCACGTCCTGGGAGCGCCGCGAATACTTTTTTTATGAATATTTTACTTCTGTTAGTTTTCCTACGACGCCACATGAAGCAGTCGAAAGGCAGCTAGGATCTGAACAGGATGCGTCCATGCACGTCCTGGGAGCGCCGCGAATACTTTTTTTATGAATATTTTACTTCTGTTAGTTTTCCTACGACGCCACATGAAGCAGTCGAAAGGCAGCTAGGATCTGAACAGGATGCGTCCATGCACGTCCTGGGAGCGCCGCGAATACTTTTTTTATGAATATTTTACTTCTGTTAGTTTTCCTACGACGCCACATGAAGCAGTCGAATGGCAGATAGGATCTGAACAGGATGCGTCCATGCACGTCCTGGGAGCGCCGCGAATATTTTTTTTAGGAATATTTTACTTCTGTTAGTTTTCCTTTAATTCTTACAAGAAATATTAATTCTTACAAAAAATTAATTCTTTCAAAAAAAAACTTTTTCCAAAAAAAAAACATGATTAACTCTTACAAAACCATTTAATACTTACAAAAAAAAAATTCTGAAAAATGTCGTTCTGGGAGCGCCGCGAATACTTTTTTTATGAATATTTTACTTCTGTTAGTTTTCCTACGACGCCACATGAAGCAGTCGAAAGGCAGCTAGGATCTGAACAGGATGCGTCCATGCACGTCCTGGGAGCGCCGCGAATACTTTTTTTATGAATATTTTACTTCTGTTAGTTTTCCTACGACGCCACATGAAGCAGTCGAATGGCAGCTAGGATCTGAACAGGATGCGTCCATGCACGTCCTGGGAGCGCCGCGAATACTTTTTTTATGAATATTTTACTTCTGTTAGTTTTCCTACGACGCCACATGAAGCAGTCGAAAGGCAGCTAGGATCTGAACAGGATGCGTCCATGCACGTCCTGGGAGCACCGCGAATACTTTTTTTTATGAATATTTTACTTCTGTTAGTTTTCCTACGACGCCACATGAAGCAGTCGAAAGGCAGCTAGGATCTGAACAGGATGCGTCCATGCACGTCCTGGGAGCGCCGCGAATACTTTTTTTATGAATATTTTACTTCTGTTAGTTTTCCTACGACGCCACATGAAGCAGTCGAAAGGCAGCTAGGATCTGAACAGGATGCGTCCATGCACGTCCTGGGAGCACCGCGAATACTTTTTTTATGAATATTTTACTTCTGTTAGTTTTCCTTTAATTCTTACAAGAAATATTAATTCTTACAAAAAATTAATTCTTTCAAAAAAAAATTTTTTCCAAAAAAAAAACAGATTATCTCTTACGAAACCATTTAATACTTACAAAAAAAAAAATTCTGAAAAATGTCGTTCTGGGAGCGTCGCGAATACTTTTTTTTATGAATATTTTACTTCTGTTAGTTTTCCTACGACGCCACATGAAGCAGTCGAAAGGCAGCTAGGATCTGAACAGGATGCGTCCATGCACGTCCTGGGAGCGCCGCGAATACTTTTTTTATGAATATTTTACTTCTGTTAGTTTTCCTACGACGCCACATGAAGCAGTCGAAAGGCAGCTAGGATCTGAACAGGATGCGTCCATGCACGTCCTGGGAGCGCCGCGAATACTTTTTTTATGAATATTTTACTTCTGTTAGTTTTCCTACGACGCCACATGAAGCAGTCGAAAGGCAGCTAGGATCTGAACAGGATGCGTCCATGCACGTCCTGGGAGCGCCGCGAATACTTTTTTTATGAATATTTTACTTCTGTTAGTTTTCCTACGACGCCACATGAAGCAGTCGAAAGGCAGCTAGGATCTGAACAGGATGCGTCCATGCACGTCCTGGGAGCGCCGCGAATACTTTTTTTATGAATATTTTACTTCTGTTAGTTTTCCTACGACGCCACATGAAGCAGTCGAAAGGCAGCTAGGATCTGAACAGGATGCGTCCATGCACGTCCTGAGAGCGCCGCGAATACTTTTTTTATGAATATTTTACTTCTGTTAGTTTTCCTTTAATTCTTACAAGAAATATTAATTCTTACAAAAAATTAATTCTTTCAAAAAAAAATTTTTTCCAAAAAAAAAACAGATTATCTCTTACGAAACCATTTAATACTTACAAAAAAAAAAATTCTGAAAAATGTCGTTCTGGGAGCGTCGCGAATACTTTTTTTTATGAATATTTTACTTCTGTTAGTTTTCCTACGACGCCACATGAAGCAGTCGAAAGGCAGCTAGGATCTGAACAGGATGCGTCCATGCACGTCCTGGGAGCGCCGCGAATACTTTTTTTATGAATATTTTACTTCTGTTAGTTTTCCTACGACGCCACATGAAGCAGTCGAAAGGCAGCTAGGATCTGAACAGGATGCGTCCATGCACGTCCTGGGAGCGCCGCGAATACTTTTTTTATGAATATTTTACTTCTGTTAGTTTTCCTACGACGCCACATGAAGCAGTCGAAAGGCAGCTAGGATCTGAACAGGATGCGTCCATGCACGACCTGGGAGCGCCGCGAATACTTTTTTTATGAATATTTTACTTCTGTTAGTTTTCCTACGACGCCACATGAAGCAGTCGAAAGGCAGCTAGGATCTGAACAGGATGCGTCCATGCACGTCCTGGGAGCGCCGCGAATACTTTTTTTATGAATATTTTACTTCTGTTAGTTTTCCTTTAATTCTTACAAGAAATATTAATTCTTACAAAAAATTAATTCTTTCAAAAAAAAATTTTTTCCAAAAAAAAAACAGATTATCTCTTACGAAACCATTTAATACTTACAAAAAAAAAATTCTGAAAAATGTCGTTCTGGGAGCGTCGCGAATACTTTTTTTTATGAATATTTTACTTCTGTTAGTTTTCCTACGACGCCACATGAAGCAGTCGAAAGGCAGCTAGGATCTGAACAGGATGCGTCCATGCACGTCCTGGGAGCGCCGCGAATACTTTTTTTATGAATATTTTACTTCTGTTAGTTTTCCTACGACGCCACATGAAGCAGTCGAAAGGCAGCTAGGATCTGAACAGGATGCGTCCATGCACGTCCTGGGAGCGCCGCGAATACTTTTTTTATGAATATTTTACTTCTGTTAGTTTTCCTACGACGCCACATGAAGCAGTCGAAAGGCAGCTAGGATCTGAACAGGATGCGTCCATGCACGTCCTGGGAGCGCCGCGAATACTTTTTTTATGAATATTTTACTTCTGTTAGTTTTCCTACGACGCCACATGAAGCAGTCGAAAGGCAGCTAGGATCTGAACAGGATGCGTCCATGCACGTCCTGGGAGCGCCGCGAATACTTTTTTTATGAATATTTTACTTCTGTTAGTTTTCCTACGACGCCACATGAAGCAGTCGAAAGGCAGCTAGGATCTGAACAGGATGCGTCCATGCACGTCCTGAGAGCGCCGCGAATACTTTTTTTATGAATATTTTACTTCTGTTAGTTTTCCTTTAATTCTTACAAGAAATATTAATTCTTACAAAAAATTAATTCTTTCAAAAAAAAATTTTTTCCAAAAAAAAAACAGATTATCTCTTACGAAACCATTTAATACTTACAAAAAAAAAAATTCTGAAAAATGTCGTTCTGGGAGCGTCGCGAATACTTTTTTTTATGAATATTTTACTTCTGTTAGTTTTCCTACGACGCCACATGAAGCAGTCGAAAGGCAGCTAGGATCTGAACAGGATGCGTCCATGCACGTCCTGGGAGCGCCGCGAATACTTTTTTTATGAATATTTTACTTCTGTTAGTTTTCCTACGACGCCACATGAAGCAGTCGAAAGGCAGCTAGGATCTGAACAGGATGCGTCCATGCACGTCCTGGGAGCGCCGCGAATACTTTTTTTATGAATATTTTACTTCTGTTAGTTTTCCTACGACGCCACATGAAGCAGTCGAAAGGCAGCTAGGATCTGAACAGGATGCGTCCATGCACGTCCTGGGAGCGCCGCGAATACTTTTTTTATGAATATTTTACTTCTGTTAGTTTTCCTACGACGCCACATGAAGCAGTCGAAAGGCAGCTAGGATCTGAACAGGATGCGTCCATGCACGTCCTGAGAGCGCCGCGAATACTTTTTTTATGAATATTTTACTTCTGTTAGTTTTCCTTTAATTCTTACATGAAATATTAATTCTTACAAAAAATTAATTCTTTCAAAAAAAAATTTTTTCCAAAAAAAAAACAGATTATCTCTTACGAAACCATTTAATACTTACAAAAAAAAAAATTCTGAAAAATGTCGTTCTGGGAGCGTCGCGAATACTTTTTTTTATGAATATTTTACTTCTGTTAGTTTTCCTACGACGCCACATGAAGCAGTCGAAAGGCAGCTAGGATCTGAACAGGATGCGTCCATGCACGTCCTGGGAGCGCCGCGAATACTTTTTTTATGAATATTTTACTTCTGTTAGTTTTCCTACGACGCCACATGAAGCAGTCGAAAGGCAGCTAGGATCTGAACAGGATGCGTCCATGCACGTCCTGGGAGCGCCGCGAATACTTTTTTTATGAATATTTTACTTCTGTTAGTTTTCCTACGACGCCACATGAAGCAGTCGAATGGCAGATAGGATCTGAACAGGATGCGTCCATGCACGTCCTGGGAGCGCCGCGAATATTTTTTTTAGGAATATTTTACTTCTGTTAGTTTTCCTTTAATTCTTACAAGAAATATTAATTCTTACAAAAAATTAATTCTTTCAAAAAAAAACTTTTTCCAAAAAAAAAACATGATTAACTCTTACAAAACCATTTAATACTTACAAAAAAAAAATTCTGAAAAATGTCGTTCTGGGAGCGCCGCGAATACTTTTTTTATGAATATTTTACTTCTGTTAGTTTTCCTACGACGCCACATGAAGCAGTCGAAAGGCAGCTAGGATCTGAACAGGATGCGTCCATGCACGTCCTGGGAGCACCGCGAATACTTTTTTTATGAATATTTTACTTCTGTTAGTTTTCCTTTAATTCTTACAAGAAATATTAATTCTTACAAAAAATTAATTCTTTCAAAAAAAAATTTTTTCCAAAAAAAAAACAGATTATCTCTTACGAAACCATTTAATACTTACAAAAAAAAAAATTCTGAAAAATGTCGTTCTGGGAGCGTCGCGAATACTTTTTTTTATGAATATTTTACTTCTGTTAGTTTTCCTACGACGCCACATGAAGCAGTCGAAAGGCAGCTAGGATCTGAACAGGATGCGTCCATGCACGTCCTGGGAGCGCCGCGAATACTTTTTTTATGAATATTTTACTTCTGTTAGTTTTCCTACGACGCCACATGAAGCAGTCGAAAGGCAGCTAGGATCTGAACAGGATGCGTCCATGCACGTCCTGGGAGCGCCGCGAATACTTTTTTTATGAATATTTTACTTCTGTTAGTTTTCCTACGACGCCACATGAAGCAGTCGAAAGGCAGCTAGGATCTGAACAGGATGCGTCCATGCACGTCCTGGGAGCGCCGCGAATACTTTTTTTATGAATATTTTACTTCTGTTAGTTTTCCTACGACGCCACATGAAGCAGTCGAAAGGCAGCTAGGATCTGAACAGGATGCGTCCATGCACGTCCTGGGAGCGCCGCGAATACTTTTTTTATGAATATTTTACTTCTGTTAGTTTTCCTACGACGCCACATGAAGCAGTCGAAAGGCAGCTAGGATCTGAACAGGATGCGTCCATGCACGTCCTGAGAGCGCCGCGAATACTTTTTTTATGAATATTTTACTTCTGTTAGTTTTCCTTTAATTCTTACAAGAAATATTAATTCTTACAAAAAATTAATTCTTTCAAAAAAAAATTTTTTCCAAAAAAAAAACAGATTATCTCTTACGAAACCATTTAATACTTACAAAAAAAAAAATTCTGAAAAATGTCGTTCTGGGAGCGTCGCGAATACTTTTTTTTATGAATATTTTACTTCTGTTAGTTTTCCTACGACGCCACATGAAGCAGTCGAAAGGCAGCTAGGATCTGAACAGGATGCGTCCATGCACGTCCTGGGAGCGCCGCGAATACTTTTTTTATGAATATTTTACTTCTGTTAGTTTTCCTACGACGCCACATGAAGCAGTCGAAAGGCAGCTAGGATCTGAACAGGATGCGTCCATGCACGTCCTGGGAGCGCCGCGAATACTTTTTTTATGAATATTTTACTTCTGTTAGTTTTCCTACGACGCCACATGAAGCAGTCGAAAGGCAGCTAGGATCTGAACAGGATGCGTCCATGCACGTCCTGAGAGCGCCGCGAATACTTTTTTTATGAATATTTTACTTCTGTTAGTTTTCCTTTAATTCTTACATGAAATATTAATTCTTACAAAAAATTAATTCTTTCAAAAAAAAATTTTTTCCAAAAAAAAAACAGATTATCTCTTACGAAACCATTTAATACTTACAAAAAAAAAAATTCTGAAAAATGTCGTTCTGGGAGCGTCGCGAATACTTTTTTTTATGAATATTTTACTTCTGTTAGTTTTCCTACGACGCCACATGAAGCAGTCGAAAGGCAGCTAGGATCTGAACAGGATGCGTCCATGCACGTCCTGGGAGCGCCGCGAATACTTTTTTTATGAATATTTTACTTCTGTTAGTTTTCCTACGACGCCACATGAAGCAGTCGAAAGGCAGCTAGGATCTGAACAGGATGCGTCCATGCACGTCCTGGGAGCGCCGCGAATACTTTTTTTATGAATATTTTACTTCTGTTAGTTTTCCTACGACGCCACATGAAGCAGTCGAATGGCAGATAGGATCTGAACAGGATGCGTCCATGCACGTCCTGGGAGCGCCGCGAATATTTTTTTTAGGAATATTTTACTTCTGTTAGTTTTCCTTTAATTCTTACAAGAAATATTAATTCTTACAAAAAATTAATTCTTTCAAAAAAAAACTTTTTCCAAAAAAAAAACATGATTAACTCTTACAAAACCATTTAATACTTACAAAAAAAAAATTCTGAAAAATGTCGTTCTGGGAGCGCCGCGAATACTTTTTTTATGAATATTTTACTTCTGTTAGTTTTCCTACGACGCCACATGAAGCAGTCGAAAGGCAGCTAGGATCTGAACAGGATGCGTCCATGCACGTCCTGGGAGCGCCGCGAATACTTTTTTTATGAATATTTTACTTCTGTTAGTTTTCCTACGACGCCACATGAAGCAGTCGAATGGCAGCTAGGATCTGAACAGGATGCGTCCATGCACGTCCTGGGAGCGCCGCGAATACTTTTTTTATGAATATTTTACTTCTGTTAGTTTTCCTACGACGCCACATGAAGCAGTCGAAAGGCAGCTAGGATCTGAACAGGATGCGTCCATGCACGTCCTGGGAGCACCGCGAATACTTTTTTTTATGAATATTTTACTTCTGTTAGTTTTCCTACGACGCCACATGAAGCAGTCGAAAGGCAGCTAGGATCTGAACAGGATGCGTCCATGCACGTCCTGGGAGCGCCGCGAATACTTTTTTTATGAATATTTTACTTCTGTTAGTTTTCCTACGACGCCACATGAAGCAGTCGAAAGGCAGCTAGGATCTGAACAGGATGCGTCCATGCACGTCCTGGGAGCGCCGCGAATACTTTTTTTATGAATATTTTACTTCTGTTAGTTTTCCTTTAATTCTTACAAGAAATATTAATTCTTACAAAAAATTAATTCTTTCAAAAAAAAATTTTTTCCAAAAAAAAAACAGATTATCTCTTACGAAACCATTTAATACTTACAAAAAAAAAAATTCTGAAAAATGTCGTTCTGGGAGCGTCGCGAATACTTTTTTTTATGAATATTTTACTTCTGTTAGTTTTCCTACGACGCCACATGAAGCAGTCGAAAGGCAGCTAGGATCTGAACAGGATGCGTCCATGCACGTCCTGGGAGCGCCGCGAATACTTTTTTTATGAATATTTTACTTCTGTTAGTTTTCCTACGACGCCACATGAAGCAGTCGAATGGCAGATAGGATCTGAACAGGATGCGTCCATGCACGTCCTGGGAGCGCCGCGAATATTTTTTTTAGGAATATTTTACTTCTGTTAGTTTTCCTTTAATTCTTACAAGAAATATTAATTCTTACAAAAAATTAATTCTTTCAAAAAAAAACTTTTTCCAAAAAAAAAACATGATTAACTCTTACAAAACCATTTAATACTTACAAAAAAAAAATTCTGAAAAATGTCGTTCTGGGAGCGCCGCGAATACTTTTTTTATGAATATTTTACTTCTGTTAGTTTTCCTACGACGCCACATGAAGCAGTCGAAAGGCAGCTAGGATCTGAACAGGATGCGTCCATGCACGTCCTGGGAGCGCCGCGAATACTTTTTTTATGAATATTTTACTTCTGTTAGTTTTCCTACGACGCCACATGAAGCAGTCGAATGGCAGCTAGGATCTGAACAGGATGCGTCCATGCACGTCCTGGGAGCGCCGCGAATACTTTTTTTATGAATATTTTACTTCTGTTAGTTTTCCTACGACGCCACATGAAGCAGTCGAAAGGCAGCTAGGATCTGAACAGGATGCGTCCATGCACGTCCTGGGAGCACCGCGAATACTTTTTTTATGAATATTTTACTTCTGTTAGTTTTCCTACGACGCCACATGAAGCAGTCGAAAGGCAGCTAGGATCTGAACAGGATGCGTCCATGCACGTCCTGGGAGCACCGCGAATACTTTTTTTATGAATATTTTACTTCTGTTAGTTTTCCTACGACGCCACATGAAGCAGTCGAAAGGCAGCTAGGATCTGAACAGGATGCGTCCATGCACGTCCTGGGAGCGCCGCGAATACTTTTTTTATGAATATTTTACTTCTGTTAGTTTTCCTTTAATTCTTACAAGAAATATTAATTCTTACAAAAAATTAATTCTTTCAAAAAAAAATTTTTTCCAAAAAAAAAACAGATTATCTCTTACGAAACCATTTAATACTTACAAAAAAAAAAATTCTGAAAAATGTCGTTCTGGGAGCGTCGCGAATACTTTTTTTTATGAATATTTTACTTCTGTTAGTTTTCCTACGACGCCACATGAAGCAGTCGAAAGGCAGCTAGGATCTGAACAGGATGCGTCCATGCACGTCCTGGGAGCGCCGCGAATACTTTTTTTATGAATATTTTACTTCTGTTAGTTTTCCTACGACGCCACATGAAGCAGTCGAATGGCAGATAGGATCTGAACAGGATGCGTCCATGCACGTCCTGGGAGCGCCGCGAATATTTTTTTTAGGAATATTTTACTTCTGTTAGTTTTCCTTTAATTCTTACAAGAAATATTAATTCTTACAAAAAATTAATTCTTTCAAAAAAAAACTTTTTCCAAAAAAAAAACATGATTAACTCTTACAAAACCATTTAATACTTACAAAAAAAAAATTCTGAAAAATGTCGTTCTGGGAGCGCCGCGAATACTTTTTTTATGAATATTTTACTTCTGTTAGTTTTCCTACGACGCCACATGAAGCAGTCGAAAGGCAGCTAGGATCTGAACAGGATGCGTCCATGCACGTCCTGGGAGCGCCGCGAATACTTTTTTTATGAATATTTTACTTCTGTTAGTTTTCCTACGACGCCACATGAAGCAGTCGAATGGCAGCTAGGATCTGAACAGGATGCGTCCATGCACGTCCTGGGAGCGCCGCGAATACTTTTTTTATGAATATTTTACTTCTGTTAGTTTTCCTACGACGCCACATGAAGCAGTCGAAAGGCAGCTAGGATCTGAACAGGATGCGTCCATGCACGTCCTGGGAGCGCCGCGAATACTTTTTTTATGAATATTTTACTTCTGTTAGTTTTCCTACGACGCCACATGAAGCAGTCGAAAGGCAGCTAGGATCTGAACAGGATGCGTCCATGCACGTCCTGGGAGCGCCGCGAATACTTTTTTTAGGAATATTTTACTTCTGTTAGTTTTCCTACGACGCCACATGAAGCAGTCGAATGGCAGCTAGGATCTGAACAGGATGCGTCCATGCACGTCCTGGGAGCGCCGCGAATACTTTTTTTATGAATATTTTACTTCTGTTAGTTTTCCTACGACGCCACATGAAGCAGTCGAAAGGCAGCTAGGATCTGAACAGGATGCGTCCATGCACGTCCTGGGAGCGCCGCGAATACTTTTTTTATGAATATTTTACTTCTGTTAGTTTTCCTTTAATTCTTACAAGAAATATTAATTCTTACAAAAAATTAATTCTTTCAAAAAAAAATTTTTTCCAAAAAAAAAACAGATTATCTCTTACGAAACCATTTAATACTTACAAAAAAAAAAATTCTGAAAAATGTCGTTCTGGGAGCGTCGCGAATACTTTTTTTTATGAATATTTTACTTCTGTTAGTTTTCCTACGACGCCACATGAAGCAGTCGAAAGGCAGCTAGGATCTGAACAGGATGCGTCCATGCACGTCCTGGGAGCGCCGCGAATACTTTTTTTATGAATATTTTACTTCTGTTAGTTTTCCTACGACGCCACATGAAGCAGTCGAAAGGCAGCTAGGATCTGAACAGGATGCGTCCATGCACGTCCTGGGAGCGCCGCGAATACTTTTTTTATGAATATTTTACTTCTGTTAGTTTTCCTACGACGCCACATGAAGCAGTCGAATGGCAGCTAGGATCTGAACAGGATGCGTCCATGCACGTCCTGGGAGCGCCGCGAATACTTTTTTTATGAATATTTTACTTCTGTTAGTTTTCCTACGACGCCACATGAAGCAGTCGAAAGGCAGCTAGGATCTGAACAGGATGCGTCCATGCACGTCCTGGGAGCACCGCGAATACTTTTTTTATGAATATTTTACTTCTGTTAGTTTTCCTACGACGCCACATGAAGCAGTCGAAAGGCAGCTAGGATCTGAACAGGATGCGTCCATGCACGTCCTGGGAGCACCGCGAATACTTTTTTTATGAATATTTTACTTCTGTTAGTTTTCCTACGACGCCACATGAAGCAGTCGAAAGGCAGCTAGGATCTGAACAGGATGCGTCCATGCACGTCCTGGGAGCGCCGCGAATACTTTTTTTATGAATATTTTACTTCTGTTAGTTTTCCTTTAATTCTTACAAGAAATATTAATTCTTACAAAAAATTAATTCTTTCAAAAAAAAATTTTTTCCAAAAAAAAAACAGATTATCTCTTACGAAACCATTTAATACTTACAAAAAAAAAAATTCTGAAAAATGTCGTTCTGGGAGCGTCGCGAATACTTTTTTTTATGAATATTTTACTTCTGTTAGTTTTCCTACGACGCCACATGAAGCAGTCGAAAGGCAGCTAGGATCTGAACAGGATGCGTCCATGCACGTCCTGGGAGCGCCGCGAATACTTTTTTTATGAATATTTTACTTCTGTTAGTTTTCCTACGACGCCACATGAAGCAGTCGAAAGGCAGCTAGGATCTGAACAGGATGCGTCCATGCACGTCCTGGGAGCGCCGCGAATACTTTTTTTATGAATATTTTACTTCTGTTAGTTTTCCTACGACGCCACATGAAGCAGTCGAATGGCAGCTAGGATCTGAACAGGATGCGTCCATGCACGTCCTGGGAGCGCCGCGAATACTTTTTTTATGAATATTTTACTTCTGTTCGTTTTCCTACGACGCCACATGAAGCAGTCGAAAGGCAGCTAGGATCTGAACAGGATGCGTCCATGCACGTCCTGGGAGCACCGCGAATACTTTTTTTATGAATATTTTACTTGTGTTAGTTTTCCTACGACGCCACATGAAGCAGTCGAAAGGCAGCTAGGATCTGAACAGGATGCGTCCATGCACGTCCTGGGAGCACCGCGAATACTTTTTTTATGAATATTTTACTTCTGTTAGTTTTCCTACGACGCCACATGAAGCAGTCGAAAGGCAGCTAGGATCTGAACAGGATGCGTCCATGCACGTCCTGGGAGCGCCGCGAATACTTTTTTTATGAATATTTTACTTCTGTTAGTTTTCCTTTAATTCTTACAAGAAATATTAATTCTTACAAAAAATTAATTCTTTCAAAAAAAAATTTTTTCCAAAAAAAAAACAGATTATCTCTTACGAAACCATTTAATACTTACAAAAAAAAAAATTCTGAAAAATGTCGTTCTGGGAGCGTCGCGAATACTTTTTTTTATGAATATTTTACTTCTGTTAGTTTTCCTACGACGCCACATGAAGCAGTCGAATGGCAGATAGGATCTGAACAGGATGCGTCCATGCACGTCCCGGGAGCGCCGGGAATACTTTTTTTAGGAATATTTTACTTCTGTTAGTTTTCCTTTAATTCTTACAAGAAATATTAATTCTTACAAAAAATTAATTCTTTCAAAAAAAAACTTTTTCCAAAAAAAAAACATGATTAACTCTTACAAAACCATTTAATACTTACAAAAAAAAAATTCTGAAAAATGTCGTTCTGGGAGCGCCGCGAATACTTTTTTTATGAATATTTTACTTCTGTTAGTTTTCCTTTAATTCTTACAAGAAATATTAATTCTTACAAAAAATTAATTCTTTCAAAAAAAAATTTTTTCCAAAAAAAAAACAGATTATCTCTTACGAAACCATTTAATACTTACAAAAAAAAAAATTCTGAAAAATGTCGTTCTGGGAGCGTCGCGAATACTTTTTTTTATGAATATTTTACTTCTGTTAGTTTTCCTACGACGCCACATGAAGCAGTCGAAAGGCAGCTAGGATCTGAACAGGATGCGTCCATGCACGTCCTGGGAGCGCCGCGAATACTTTTTTTATGAATATTTTACTTCTGTTAGTTTTCCTTTAATTCTTACAAGAAATATTAATTCTTACAAAAAATTAATTCTTTCAAAAAAAATTTTTTTCCAAAAAAAAAACAGATTATCTCTTACAAAACCATTTAATACTTACAAAAAAAAAAATTCTGAAAAATGTCGTTCTGGGAGCGTCGCGAATACTTTTTTTTATGAATATTTTACTTCTGTTAGTTTTCCAACGACGCCACATGAAGCAGTCGAAAGGCAGCTAGGATCTGAACAGGATGCGTCCATGCACGTCCTGGGAGCGCCGCGAATACTTTTTTTATGAATATTTTACTTCTGTTAGTTTTCCTACGACGCCACATGAAGCAGTCGAAAGGCAGCTAGGATCTGAACAGGATGCGTCCATGCACGACCTGGGAGCGCCGCGAATACTTTTTTTATGAATATTTTACTTCTGTTAGTTTTCCTACGACGCCACATGAAGCAGTCGAAAGGCAGCTAGGATCTGAACAGGATGCGTCCATGCACGTCCTGGGAGCGCCGCGAATACTTTTTTTATGAATATTTTACTTCTGTTAGTTTTCCTACGACGCCACATGAAGCAGTCGAAAGGCAGCTAGGATCTGAACAGGATGCGTCCATGCACGTCCTGGGAGCGCCGCGAATACTTTTTTTATGAATATTTTACTTCTGTTAGTTTTCCTTTAATTCTTACAAGAAATATTAATTCTTACAAAAAATTAATTCTTTCAAAAAAAAATTTTTTCCAAAAAAAAAACAGATTATCTCATACGAAACCACTTAATACTTACAAAAAAAAAAATTCTGAAAAATGTCGTTCTGGGAGCGTCGCGAATACTTTTTTTTATGAATATTTTACTTCTGTTAGTTTTCCTACGACGCCACATGAAGCAGTCGAAAGGCAGCTAGGATCTGAACAGGATGCGTCCATGCACGTCCTGGGAGCGCCGCGAATACTTTTTTTATGAATATTTTACTTCTGTTAGTTTTCCTTTAATTCTTACAAGAAATATTAATTCTTACAAAAAATTAATTCTTTCAAAAAAAATTTTTTTCCAAAAAAAAAAACAGATTATCTCTTACAAAACCATTTAATACTTACAAAAAAAAAAATTCTGAAAAATGTCGTTCTGGGAGCGTCGCGAATACTTTTTTTTATGAATATTTTACTTCTGTTAGTTTTCCAACGACGCCACATGAAGCAGTCGAAAGGCAGCTAGGATCTGAACAGGATGCGTCCATGCACGTCCTGGGAGCGCCGCGAATACTTTTTTTATGAATATTTTACTTCTGTTAGTTTTCCTACGACGCCACATGAAGCAGTCGAATGGCAGCTAGGATCTGAACAGGATGCGTCCATGCACGTCCTGGGAGCGCGGCGAATACTTTTTTTATGAATATTTTACTTCTGTTAGTTTTCCTTTAATTCTTACAAGAAATATTAATTCTTACAAAAAATTAATTCTTTCAAAAAAAATTTTTTTCCAAAAAAAAAACAGATTATCTCTTACAAAACCATTTAATACTTACAAAAAAAAAATTCTGAAAAATGTCGTTCTGGGAGCGTCGCGAATACTTTTTTTTATGAATATTTTACTTCTGTTAGTTTTCCAACGACGCCACATGAAGCAGTCGAAAGGCAGCTAGGATCTGAACAGGATGCGTCCATGCACGTCCTGGGAGCGCCGCGAATACTTTTTTTAGGAATATTTTACTTCTGTTAGTTTTCCTACGACGCCACATGAAGCAGTCGAATGGCAGCTAGGATCTGAACAGGATGCGTCCATGCACGTCCTGGGAGCGCCGCGAATACTTTTTTTATGAATATTTTACTTCTGTTAGTTTTCCTACGACGCCACATGAAGCAGTCGAAAGGCAGCTAGGATCTGAACAGGATGCGTCCATGCACGTCCTGGGAGCGCCGCGAATACTTTTTTTATGAATATTTTACTTCTGTTAGTTTTCCTTTAATTCTTCCAAGAAATATTAATTCTTACAAAAAATTAATTCTTTCAAAAAAAAATTTTTTCCAAAAAAAAACAGATTATCTCTTACGAAACCATTTAATACTTACAAAAAAAAAAATTCTGAAAAATGTCGTTCTGGGAGCGTCGCGAATACTTTTTTTTATGAATATTTTACTTCTGTTAGTTTTCCTACGACGCCACATGAAGCAGTCGAAAGGCAGCTAGGATCTGAACAGGATGCGTCCATGCACGTCCTGGGAGCGCCGCGAATACTTTTTTTAGGAATATTTTACTTCTGTTAGTTTTCCTTTAATTCTTACAAGAAATATTAATTCTTACAAAAAATTAATTCTTTCAAAAAAAATTTTTTTCCAAAAAAAAAACAGATTATCTCTTACAAAACCATTTAATACTTACAAAAAAAAAATTCTGAAAAATGTCGTTCTGGGAGCGTCGCGAATACTTTTTTTTATGAATATTTTACTTCTGTTAGTTTTCCAACTACGCCACATGAAGCAGTCGAAAGGCAGCTAGGATCTGAACAGGATGCGTCCATGCACGTCCTGGGAGCGCCGCGAATACTTCTTTTATGAATATTTTACTTCTGTTAGTTTTCCTACGACGCCACATGAAGCAGTCGAAAGGCAGCTAGGATCTGAACAGGATGCGTCCATGCACGTCCTGGGAGCGCCGCGAATACTTTTTTTATGAATATTTTACTTCTGTTAGTTTTCCTTTAATTCTTACAAGAAATATTAATTCTTACAAAAAATTAATTCTTTCAAAAAAAATTTTTTTCCAAAAAAAAAAACAGATTATCTCTTACAAAACCATTTAATACTTACAAAAAAAAAAATTCTGAAAAATGTCGTTCTGGGAGCGTCGCGAATACTTTTTTTTATGAATATTTTACTTCTGTTAGTTTTCCTACGACGCCACATGAAGCAGTCGAATGGCAGCTAGGATCTGAACAGGATGCGTCCATGCACGTCCTGGGAGCGCCGCGAATACTTCTTTTATGAATATTTTACTTCTGTTAGTTTTCCTACGACGCCACATGAAGCAGTCGAAAGGCAGCTAGGATCTGAACAGGATGCGTCCATGCACGTCCTGGGAGCGCCGCGAATACTTTTTTTATGAATATTTTACTTCTGTTAGTTTTCCTTTAATTCTTACAAGAAATATTAATTCTTACAAAAAATTAATTCTTTCAAAAAAAATTTTTTTCCAAAAAAAAAAACAGATTATCTCTTACAAAACCATTTAATACTTACAAAAAAAAAAATTCTGAAAAATGTCGTTCTGGGAGCGTCGCGAATACTTTTTTTTATGAATATTTTACTTCTGTTAGTTTTCCAACGACGCCACATGAAGCAGTCGAAAGGCAGCTAGGATCTGAACAGGATGCGTCCATGCACGTCCTGGGAGCGCCGCGAATACTTTTTTTAGGAATATTTTACTTCTGTTAGTTTTCCTTTAATTCTTACAAGAAATATTAATTCTTACAAAAAATTAATTCTTTCAAAAAAAATTTTTTTCCAAAAAAAAAACAGATTATCTCTTACAAAACCATTTAATACTTACAAAAAAAAAATTCTGAAAAATGTCGTTCTGGGAGCGTCGCGAATACTTTTTTTTATGAATATTTTACTTCTGTTAGTTTTCCAACGACGCCACATGAAGCAGTCGAAAGGCAGCTAGGATCTGAACAGGATGCGTCCATGCACGTCCTGGGAGCGCCGCGAATACTTCTTTTATGAATATTTTACTTCTGTTAGTTTTCCTACGACGCCACATGAAGCAGTCGAAACGCAGCTAGGATCTGAACAGGATGCGTCCATGCACGTCCTGGGAGCGCCGCGAATACTTTTTTTATGAATATTTTACTTCTGTTAGTTTTCCTTTAATTCTTACAAGAAATATTAATTCTTACAAAAAATTAATTCTTTCAAAAAAAATTTTTTTCCAAAAAAAAAAACAGATTATCTCTTACAAAACCATTTAATACTTACAAAAAAAAAAATTCAGAAAAATGTCGTTCTGGGAGCGTCGCGAATACTTTTTTTTATGAATATTTTACTTCTGTTAGTTTTCCTACGACGCCACATGAAGCAGTCGAATGGCAGCTAGGATCTGAACAGGATGCGTCCATGCACGTCCTGGGAGCGCCGCGAATACTTCTTTTATGAATATTTTACTTCTGTTAGTTTTCCTACGACGCCACATGAAGCAGTCGAAAGGCAGCTAGGATCTGAACAGGATGCGTCCATGCACGTCCTGGGAGCGCCGCGAATACTTTTTTTATGAATATTTTACTTCTGTTAGTTTTCCTTTAATTCTTACAAGAAATATTAATTCTTACAAAAAATTAATTCTTTCAAAAAAAATTTTTTTCCAAAAAAAAAAACAGATTATCTCTTACAAAACCATTTAATACTTACAAAAAAAAAAATTCTGAAAAATGTCGTTCTGGGAGCGTCGCGAATACTTTTTTTTATGAATATTTTACTTCTGTTAGTTTTCCAACGACGCCACATGAAGCAGTCGAAAGGCAGCTAGGATCTGAACAGGATGCGTCCATGCACGTCCTGGGAGCGCCGCGAATACTTCTTTTATGAATATTTTACTTCTGTTAGTTTTCCTACGACGCCACATGAAGCAGTCGAAAGGCAGCTAGGATCTGAACAGGATGCGTCCATGCACGTCCTGGGAGCGCCGCGAATACTTTTTTTATGAATATTTTACTTCTGTTAGTTTTCCTTTAATTCTTCCAAGAAATATTAATTCTTACAAAAAATTAATTCTTTCAAAAAAAAATTTTTTCCAAAAAAAAACAGATTATCTCTTACGAAACCATTTAATACTTACAAAAAAAAAAAATTCTGAAAAATGTCGTTCTGGGAGCGTCGCGAATACTTTTTTTTATGAATATTTTACTTCTGTTAGTTTTCCTACGACGCCACATGAAGCAGTCGAAAGGCAGCTAGGATCTGAACAGGATGCGTCCATGCACGTCCTGGGAGCGCGGCGAATACTTTTTTTATGAATATTTTACTTCTGTTAGTTTTCCTTTAATTCTTACAAGAAATATTAATTCTTACAAAAAATTAATTCTTTCAAAAAAAATTTTTTTCCAAAAAAAAAACAGATTATCTCTTACAAAACCATTTAATACTTACAAAAAAAAAATTCTGAAAAATGTCGTTCTAGGAGCGTCGCGAATACTTTTTTTTATGAATATTTTACTTCTGTTAGTTTTCCAACGACGCCACATGAAGCAGTCGAAAGGCAGCTAGGATCTGAACAGGATGCGTCCATGCACGTCCTGGGAGCGCCGCGAATACTTTTTTTAGGAATATTTTACTTCTGTTAGTTTTCCTACGACGCCACATGAAGCAGTCGAATGGCAGCTAGGATCTGAACAGGATGCGTCCATGCACGTCCTGGGAGCGCCGCGAATACTTTTTTTATGAATATTTTACTTCTGTTAGTTTTCCTACGACGCCACATGAAGCAGTCGAAAGGCAGCTAGGATCTGAACAGGATGCGTCCATGCACGTCCTGGGAGCGCCGCGAATACTTTTTTTATGAATATTTTACTTCTGTTAGTTTTCCTTTAATTCTTCCAAGAAATATTAATTCTTACAAAAAATTAATTCTTTCAAAAAAAAATTTTTTCCAAAAAAAAACAGATTATCTCTTACGAAACCATTTAATACTTACAAAAAAAAAAATTCTGAAAAATGTCGTTCTGGGAGCGTCGCGAATACTTTTTTTTATGAATATTTTACTTCTGTTAGTTTTCCTACGACGCCACATGAAGCAGTCGAAAGGCAGCTAGGATCTGAACAGGATGCCTCCATGCACGTCCTGGGAGCGCCGCGAATACTTTTTTTATGAATATTTTACTTCTGTCAGTTTTCCTACGACGCCACATGAAGCAGTCGAAAGGCAGCTAGGATCTGAACAGGATGCGTCCATGCACGTCCTGGGAGCGCCGCGAATACTTTTTTTATGAATATTTTACTTCTGTTAGTTTTCCTACGACGCCACATGAAGCAGTCGAATGGCAGCTAGGATCTGAACAGGATGCGTCCATGCACGTCCTGGGAGCGCCGCGAATACTTTTTTTATGAATATTTTACTTCTGTTAGTTTTCCTTTAATTCTTCCAAGAAATATTAATTCTTACAAAAAATTAATTCTTTCAAAAAAAAATTTTTTCCAAAAAAAAACAGATTATCTCTTACGAAACCATTTAATACTTACAAAAAAAAAAATTCTGAAAAATGTCGTTCTGGGAGCGTCGCGAATACTTTTTTTTATGAATATTTTACTTCTGTTAGTTTTCCAACGACGCCACATGAAGCAGTCGAAAGGCAGCTAGGATCTGAACAGGATGCGTCCATGCACGTCCTGGGAGCGCCGCGAATACTTTTTTTATGAATATTTTACTTCTGTTAGTTTTCCTTTAATTCTTACAAGAAATATTAATTCTTACAAAAAATTAATTCTTTCAAAAAAAAATTTTTTCCAAAAAAAAACAGATTATCTCTTACGAAACCATTTAATACTTACAAAAAAAAAAATTCTGAAAAATGTCGTTCTGGGAGCGTCGCGAATACTTTTTTTTATGAATATTTTACTTCTGTTAGTTTTCCAACGACGCCACATGAAGCAGTCGAAAGGCAGCTAGGATCTGAACAGGATGCGTCCATGCACGTCCTGGGAGCGCCGCGAATACTTTTTTTATGAATATTTTACTTCTGTTAGTTTTCCTTTAATTCTTACAAGAAATATTAATTCTTACAAAAAATTAATTCTTTCAAAAAAAATTTTTTTCCAAAAAAAAAAACAGATTATCTCTTACAAAACCATTTAATACTTACAAAAAAAAAAATTCTGAAAAATGTCGTTCTGGGAGCGTCGCGAATACTTTTTTTTATGAATATTTTACTTCTGTTAGTTTTCCAACGACGCCACATGAAGCAGTCGAAAGGCAGCTAGGATCTGAACAGGATGCGTCCATGCACGTCCTGGGAGCGCCGCGAATACTTTTTTTATGAATATTTTACTTCTGTTAGTTTTCCTACGACGCCACATGAAGCAGTCGAATGGCAGCTAGGATCTGAACAGGATGCGTCCATGCACGTCCTGGGAGCGCGGCGAATACTTTTTTTATGAATATTTTACTTCTGTTAGTTTTCCTTTAATTCTTACAAGAAATATTAATTCTTACAAAAAATTAATTCTTTCAAAAAAAATTTTTTTCCAAAAAAAAACAGATTATCTCTTACAAAACCATTTAATACTTACAAAAAAAAAATTCTGAAAAATGTCGTTCTGGGAGCGTCGCGAATACTTTTTTTTATGAATATTTTACTTCTGTTAGTTTTCCAACGACGCCACATGAAGCAGTCGAAAGGCAGCTAGGATCTGAACAGGATGCGTCCATGCACGTCCTGGGAGCGCCGCGAATACTTTTTTTAGGAATATTTTACTTCTGTTAGTTTTCCTACGACGCCACATGAAGCAGTCGAATGGCAGCTAGGATCTGAACAGGATGCGTCCATGCACGTCCTGGGAGCGCCGCGAATACTTTTTTTATGAATATTTTACTTCTGTTAGTTTTCCTACGACGCCACATGAAGCAGTCGAAAGGCAGCTAGGATCTGAACAGGATGCGTCCATGCACGTCCTGGGAGCGCCGCGAATACTTTTTTTATGAATATTTTACTTCTGTTAGTTTTCCTTTAATTCTTCCAAGAAATATTAATTCTTACAAAAAATTAATTCTTTCAAAAAAAAATTTTTTCCAAAAAAAAACAGATTATCTCTTACGAAACCATTTAATACTTACAAAAAAAAAAATTCTGAAAAATGTCGTTCTGGGAGCGTCGCGAATACTTTTTTTTATGAATATTTTACTTCTGTTAGTTTTCCTACGACGCCACATGAAGCAGTCGAAAGGCAGCTAGGATCTGAACAGGATGCGTCCATGCACGTCCTGGGAGCGCCGCGAATACTTTTTTTAGGAATATTTTACTTCTGTTAGTTTTCCTTTAATTCTTACAAGAAATATTAATTCTTACAAAAAATTAATTCTTTCAAAAAAAATTTTTTTCCAAAAAAAAAACAGATTATCTCTTACAAAACCATTTAATACTTACAAAAAAAAAATTCTGAAAAATGTCGTTCTGGGAGCGTCGCGAATACTTTTTTTTATGAATATTTTACTTCTGTTAGTTTTCCAACGACGCCACATGAAGCAGTCGAAAGGCAGCTAGGATCTGAACAGGATGCGTCCATGCACGTCCTGGGAGCGCCGCGAATACTTCTTTTATGAATATTTTACTTCTGTTAGTTTTCCTACGACGCCACATGAAGCAGTCGAAAGGCAGCTAGGATCTGAACAGGATGCGTCCATGCACGTCCTGGGAGCGCCGCGAATACTTTTTTTATGAATATTTTACTTCTGTTAGTTTTCCTTTAATTCTTACAAGAAATATTAATTCTTACAAAAAATTAATTCTTTCAAAAAAAATTTTTTTCCAAAAAAAAAACAGATTATCTCTTACAAAACCATTTAATACTTACAAAAAAAAAAATTCAGAAAAATGTCGTTCTGGGAGCGTCGCGAATACTTTTTTTTATGAATATTTTACTTCTGTTAGTTTTCCTACGACGCCACATGAAGCAGTCGAATGGCAGCTAGGATCTGAACAGGATGCGTCCATGCACGTCCTGGGAGCGCCGCGAATACTTCTTTTATGAATATTTTACTTCTGTTAGTTTTCCTACGACGCCACATGAAGCAGTCGAAAGGCAGCTAGGATCTGAACAGGATGCGTCCATGCACGTCCTGGGAGCGCCGCGAATACTTTTTTTATGAATATTTTACTTCTGTTAGTTTTCCTTTAATTCTTACAAGAAATATTAATTCTTACAAAAAATTAATTCTTTCAAAAAAAATTTTTTTCCAAAAAAAAAAACAGATTATCTCTTACAAAACCATTTAATACTTACAAAAAAAAAAATTCTGAAAAATGTCGTTCTGGGAGCGTCGCGAATACTTTTTTTTATGAATATTTTACTTCTGTTAGTTTTCCAAAGACGCCACATGAAGCAGTCGAAAGGCAGCTAGGATCTGAACAGGATGCGTCCATGCACGTCCTGGGAGCGCCGCGAATACTTCTTTTATGAATATTTTACTTCTGTTAGTTTTCCTACGACGCCACATGAAGCAGTCGAAAGGCAGCTAGGATCTGAACAGGATGCGTCCATGCACGTCCTGGGAGCGCCGCGAATACTTTTTTTATGAATATTTTACTTCTGTTAGTTTTCCTTTAATTCTTCCAAGAAATATTAATTCTTACAAAAAATTAATTCTTTCAAAAAAAAATTTTTTCCAAAAAAAAACAGATTATCTCTTACGAAACCATTTAATACTTACAAAAAAAAAAATTCTGAAAAATGTCGTTCTGGGAGCGTCGCGAATACTTTTTTTTATGAATATTTTACTTCTGATAGTTTTCCTACGACGCCACATGAAGCAGTCGAAAGGCAGCTAGGATCTGAACAGGATGCGTCCATGCACGTCCTGGGAGCGCGGCGAATACTTTTTTTATGAATATTTTACTTCTGTTAGTTTTCCTTTAATTCTTACAAGAAATATTAATTCTTACAAAAAATTAATTCTTTCAAAAAAAAATTTTTTCCAAAAAAAAACAGATTATCTCTTACGAAACCATTTAATACTTACAAAAAAAAAAATTCTGAAAAATGTCGTTCTGGGAGCGTCGCGAATACTTTTTTTTATGAATATTTTACTTCTGTTAGTTTTCCTACGACGCCACATGAAGCAGTCGAAAGGCAGCTAGGATCTGAACAGGATGCGTCCATGCACGTCCTGGGAGCGCCGCGAATACTTTTTTTATGAATATTTTACTTCTGTCAGTTTTCCTACGACGCCACATGAAGCAGTCGAAAGGCAGCTAGGATCTGAACAGGATGCGTCCATGCACGTCCTGGGAGCGCCGCGAATACTTTTTTTATGAATATTTTACTTCTGTTAGTTTTCCTACGACGCCACATGAAGCAGTCGAATGGCAGCTAGGATCTGAACAGGATGCGTCCATGCACGTCCTGGGAGCGCCGCGAATACTTTTTTTATGAATATTTTACTTCTGTTAGTTTTCCTTTAATTCTTCCAAGAAATATTAATTCTTACAAAAAATTAATTCTTTCAAAAAAAAATTTTTTCCAAAAAAAAACAGATTATCTCTTACGAAACCATTTAATACTTACAAAAAAAAAAAATTCTGAAAAATGTCGTTCTGGGAGCGTCGCGAATACTTTTTTTTATGAATATTTTACTTCTGTTAGTTTTCCTACGACGCCATATGAAGCAGTCGAAAGGCAGCTAGGATCTGAACAGGATGCGTCCATGCACGTCCTGGGAGCGCGGCGAATACTTTTTTTATGAATATTTTACTTCTGTTAGTTTTCCTTTAATTCTTACAAGAAATATTAATTCTTACAAAAAATTAATTCTTTCAAAAAAAATTTTTTTCCAAAAAAAAAACAGATTATCTCTTACAAAACCATTTAATACTTACAAAAAAAAAATTCTGAAAAATGTCGTTCTGGGAGCGTCGCGAATACTTTTTTTTATGAATATTTTACTTCTGTTAGTTTTCCAACGACGCCACATGAAGCAGTCGAAAGGCAGCTAGGATCTGAACAGGATGCGTCCATGCACGTCCTGGGAGCGCCGCGAATACTTTTTTTAGGAATATTTTACTTCTGGTAGTTTTCCTACGACGCCACATGAAGCAGTCGAATGGCAGCTAGGATCTGAACAGGATGCGTCCATGCACGTCCTGGGAGCGCCGCGAATACTTTTTTTATGAATATTTTACTTCTGTTAGTTTTCCTACGACGCCACATGAAGCAGTCGAATGGCAGATAGGATCTGAACAGGATGCGTCCATGCACGTCCTGGGAGCGCCGCGAATACTTTTTTTATGAATATTTTACTTCTGTTAGTTTTCCTACGACGCCACATGAAGCAGTCGAATGGCAGCTAGGATCTGAACAGGATGCGTCCATGCACGTCCTGGGAGCGCCGCGAATACTTTTTTTATGAATATTTTACTTCTGTTAGTTTTCCTTTAATTCTTACAAGAAATATTAATTCTTACAAAAAATTAATTCTTTCAAAAAAAATTTTTTTCCAAAAAAAAAAACAGATTATCTCTTACAAAACCATTTAATACTTACAAAAAAAAAATTCTGAAAAATGTCGTTCTGGGAGCGTCGCGAATACTTTTTTTTATGAATATTTTACTTCTGTTAGTTTTCCAACGACGCCACATGAAGCAGTCGAAAGGCAGCTAGGATCTGAACAGGATGCGTCCATGCACGTCCTGGGAGCGCCGCGAATACTTCTTTTATGAATATTTTACTTCTGTTAGTTTTCCTACGACGCCACATGAAGCAGTCGAAAGGCAGCTAGGATCTGAACAGGATGCGTCCATGCACGTCCTGGGAGCGCCGCGAATACTTTTTTTAGGAATATTTTACTTCTGTTAGTTTTCCTTTAATTCTTACAAGAAATATTAATTCTTACAAAAAATTAATTCTTTCAAAAAAAATTTTTTTCCAAAAAAAACAACAGATTATCTCTTACAAAACCATTTAATACTTACAAAAAAAAAAAATTCTGAAAAATGTCGTTCTGGGAGCGTCGCGAATACTTTTTTTTATGAATATTTTACTTCTGTTAGTTTTCCAACGACGCCACATGAAGCAGTCGAAAGGCAGCTAGGATCTGAACAGGATGCGTCCATGCACGTCCTGGGAGCGCCGCGAATACTTTTTTTATGAATATTTTACTTCTGTTAGTTTTCCTACGACGCCACATGAAGCAGTCGAATGGCAGCTAGGATCTGAACAGGATGCGTCCATGCACGTCCTGGGAGCGCGGCGAATACTTTTTTTATGAATATTTTACTTCTGTTAGTTTTCCTTTAATTCTTACAAGAAATATTAATTCTTACAAAAAATTAATTCTTTCAAAAAAAATTTTTTTCCAAAAAAAAAACAGATTATCTCTTACAAAACCATTTAATACTTACAAAAAAAAAATTCTGAAAAATGTCGTTCTGGGAGCGTCGCGAATACTTTTTTTTATGAATATTTTACTTCTGTTAGTTTTCCAACGACGCCACATGAAGCAGTCGAAAGGCAGCTAGGATCTGAACAGGATGCGTCCATGCACGTCCTGGGAGCGCCGCGAATACTTTTTTTAGGAATATTTTACTTCTGTTAGTTTTCCTACGACGCCACATGAAGCAGTCGAATGGCAGCTAGGATCTGAACAGGATGCGTCCATGCACGTCCTGGGAGCGCCGCGAATACTTTTTTTATGAATATTTTACTTCTGTTAGTTTTCCTACGACGCCACATGAAGCAGTCGAAAGGCAGCTAGGATCTGAACAGGATGCGTCCATGCACGTCCTGGGAGCGCCGCGAATACTTTTTTTATGAATATTTTACTTCTGTTAGTTTTCCTTTAATTCTTCCAAGAAATATTAATTCTTACAAAAAATTAATTCTTTCAAAAATAAATTTTTTCCAAAAAAAAACAGATTATCTCTTAC
Organism: Andrena praecox; assembly: GCA_963932275.1. Classification (NCBI taxonomy): domain Eukaryota; kingdom Metazoa; phylum Arthropoda; class Insecta; order Hymenoptera; family Andrenidae; genus Andrena; species Andrena praecox. Next base: position 36,277 of record CAWVQO010000003.1, read on the forward strand.
GAAACCATTTAATACTTACAAAAAAAAAAATTCTGAAAAATGTCGTTCTGGGAGCGTCGCGAATACTTTTTTTTATGAATATTTTACTTCTGTTAGTTTTCCTACGACGCCACATGAAGCAGTCGAAAGGCAGCTAGGATCTGAACAGGATGCGTCCATGCACGTCCTGGGAGCGCCGCGAATACTTTTTTTATGAATATTTTACTTCTGTTAGTTTTCCTACGACGCCACATGAAGCAGTCGAAAGGCAGCTAGGATCTGAACAGGATGCGTCCATGCACGTCCTGGGAGCGCCGCGAATACTTTTTTTAGGAATATTTTACTTCTGTTAGTTTTCCTTTAATTCTTACAAGAAATATTAATTCTTACAAAAAATTAATTCTTTCAAAAAAAAATTTTTTCAAAAAAAAAAACAGATTATCTCTTACGAAACCATTTAATACTTACAAAAAAAAAAATTCTGAAAAATGTCGTTCTGGGAGCGTCGCGAATACTTTTTTTTATGAATATTTTACTTCTGTTAGTTTTCCTACGACGCCACATGAAGCAGTCGAAAGGCAGCTAGGATCTGAACAGGATGCGTCCATGCACGTCCTGGGAGCGCCGCGAATACTTTTTTTATGAATATTTTACTTCTGTTAGTTTTCCTACGACGCCACATGAAGCAGTCGAAAGGCAGCTAGGATCTGAACAGGATGCGTCCATGCACGTCCTGGGAGCGCCGCGAATACTTTTTTTAGGAATATTTTACTTCTGTTAGTTTTCCTTTAATTCTTACAAGAAATATTAATTCTTACAAAAAATTAATTCTTTCAAAAAAAAATTTTTTCAAAAAAAAAAACAGATTATCTCTTACGAAACCATTTAATACTTACAAAAAAAAAAATTCTGAAAAATGTCGTTCTGGGAGCGTCGCGAATACTTTTTTTTATGAATATTTTACTTCTGTTAGTTTTCCTACGACGCCACATGAAGCAGTCGAAAGGCAGCTAGGATCTGAACAGGATGCGTCCATGCACGTCCTGGGAGCGCCGCGAATACTTTTTTTATGAATATTTTACTTCTGTTAGTTTTCCTACGACGCCACATGAAGCAGTCGAAAGGCAGCTAGGATCTGAACAGGATGCGTCCATGCACGTCCTGGGAGCGCCGCGAATACTTTTTTTATGAATATTTTACTTCTGTTAGTTTTCCTACGACGCCACATGAAGCAGTCGAATGGCAGCTAGGATCTGAACAGGATGCGTCCATGCACGTCCTGGGAGCGCCGCGAATACTTTTTTTATGAATATTTTACTTCTGTTAGTTTTCCTTTAATTCTTCCAAGAAATATTAATTCTTACAAAAAATTAATTCTTTCAAAAAAAAATTTTTTCCAAAAAAAAACAGATTATCTCTTACGAAACCATTTAATACTTACAAAAAAAAAAATTCTGAAAAATGTCGTTCTGGGAGCGTCGCGAATACTTTTTTTTATGAATATTTTACTTCTGTTAGTTTTCCTACGACGCCACATGAAGCAGTCGAAAGGCAGCTAGGATCTGAACAGGATGCGTCCATGCACGTCCTGGGAGCGCCGCGAATACTTTTTTTATGAATATTTTACTTCTGTTAGTTTTCCTACGACGCCACATGAAGCAGTCGAAAGGCAGCTAGGATCTGAACAGGATGCGTCCATGCACGTCCTGGGAGCGCCGCGAATACTTTTTTTATGAATATTTTACTTCTGTTAGTTTTCCTACGACGCCACATGAAGCAGTCGAATGGCAGCTAGGATCTGAACAGGATGCGTCCATGCACGTCCTGGGAGCGCCGCGAATACTTTTTTTATGAATATTTTACTTCTGTTAGTTTTCCTTTAATTCTTCCAAGAAATATTAATTCTTACAAAAAATTAATTCTTTCAAAAAAAAATTTTTTCCAAAAAAAAACAGATTATCTCTTACGAAACCATTTAATACTTACAAAAAAAAAAATTCTGAAAAATGTCGTTCTGGGAGCGTCGCGAATACTTTTTTTTATGAATATTTTACTTCTGTTAGTTTTCCTACGACGCCACATGAAGCAGTCGAAAGGCAGCTAGGATCTGAACAGGATGCGTCCATGCACGTCCTGGGAGCGCCGCGAATACTTTTTTTATGAATATTTTACTTCTGTTAGTTTTCCTTTAATTCTTCCAAGAAATATTAATTCTTACAAAAAATTAATTCTTTCAAAAAAAAATTTTTCCCAAAAAAAAACAGATTATCTCTTACGAAACCATTTAATACTTACAAAAAAAAAAATTCTGAAAAATGTCGTTCTGGGAGCGTCGCGAATACTTTTTTTTATGAATATTTTACTTCTGTTAGTTTTCCTACGACGCCACATGAAGCAGTCGAAAGGCAGCTAGGATCTGAACAGGATGCGTCCATGCACGTCCTGGGAGCGCCGCGAATACTTTTTTTAGGAATATTTTACTTCTGTTAGTTTTCCTTTAATTCTTACAAGAAATATTAATTCTTACAAAAAATTAATTCTTTCAAAAAAAAATTTTTTCCAAAAAAAAAACAGATTATCTCTTACGAAACCATTTAATACTTACAAAAAAAAAAATTCTGAAAAATGTCGTTCTGGGAGCGTCGCGAATACTTTTTTTTATGAATATTTTACTTCTGTTAGTTTTCCTACGACGCCACATGAAGCAGTCGAAAGGCAGCTAGGATCTGAACAGGATGCGTCCATGCACGTCCTGGGAGCGCCGCGAATACTTTTTTTTATGAATATTTTACTTCTGTTAGTTTTCCTACGACGCCACATGAAGCAGTCGAAAGGCAGCTAGGATCTGAACAGGATGCGTCCATGCACGTCCTGGGAGCGCCGCGAATACTTTTTTTATGAATATTTTACTTCTGTTAGTTTTCCTACGACGCCACATGAAGCAGTCGAATGGCAGATAGGATCTGAACAGGATGCGTCCATGCACGTCCTGGGAGCGCCGCGAATACTTTTTTTATGAATATTTTACTTCTGTTAGTTTTCCTACGACGCCACATGAAGCAGTCGAATGGCAGCTAGGATCTGAACAGGATGCGTCCATGCACGTCCTGGGAGCGCCGCGAATACTTTTTTTAGGAATATTTTACTTCTGTTAGTTTTCCTTTAATTCTTACAAGAAATATTAATTCTTACAAAAAATTAATTCTTTCAAAAAAAAATTTTTTCAAAAAAAAAAACAGATTATCTCTTACGAAACCATTTAATACTTACAAAAAAAAAAATTCTGAAAAATGTCGTTCTGGGAGCGTCGCGAATACATTTTTTTATGAATATTTTACTTCTGTTAGTTTTCCTACGACGCCACATGAAGCAGTCGAAAGGCAGCTAGGATCTGAACAGGATGCGTCCATGCACGTCCTGGGAGCGCCGCGAATACTTTTTTTATGAATATTTTACTTCTGTTAGTTTTCCTACGACGCCACATGAAGCAGTCGAAAGGCAGCTAGGATCTGAACAGGATGCGTCCATGCACGTCCTGGGAGCGCCGCGAATACTTTTTTTATGAATATTTTACTTCTGTTAGTTTTCCTTTAATTCTTACAAGAAATATTAATTCTTACAAAAAATTAATTCTTTCAAAAAAAATTTTTTTCCAAAAAAAACAACAGATTATCTCTTACAAAACCATTTAATACTTACAAAAAAAAAAAATTCTGAAAAATGTCGTTCTGGGAGCGTCGCGAATACTTTTTTTTATGAATATTTTACTTCTGTTAGTTTTCCAACGACGCCACATGAAGCAGTCGAAAGGCAGCTAGGATCTGAACAGGATGCGTCCATGCACGTCCTGGGAGCGCCGCGAATACTTTTTTTATGAATATTTTACTTCTGTTAGTTTTCCTACGACGCCACATGAAGCAGTCGAATGGCAGCTAGGATCTGAACAGGATGCGTCCATGCACGTCCTGGGAGCGCGGCGAATACTTTTTTTATGAATATTTTACTTCTGTTAGTTTTCCTTTAATTCTTACAAGAAATATTAATTCTTACAAAAAATTAATTCTTTCAAAAAAAATTTTTTTCCAAAAAAAAAACAGATTATCTCTTACAAAACCATTTAATACTTACAAAAAAAAAATTCTGAAAAATGTCGTTCTGGGAGCGTCGCGAATACTTTTTTTTATGAATATTTTACTTCTGTTAGTTTTCCAACGACGCCACATGAAGCAGTCGAAAGGCAGCTAGGATCTGAACAGGATGCGTCCATGCACGTCCTGGGAGCGCCGCGAATACTTTTTTTAGGAATATTTTACTTCTGTTAGTTTTCCTACGACGCCACATGAAGCAGTCGAATGGCAGCTAGGATCTGAACAGGATGCGTCCATGCACGTCCTGGGAGCGCCGCGAATACTTTTTTTATGAATATTTTACTTCTGTTAGTTTTCCTACGACGCCACATGAAGCAGTCGAAAGGCAGCTAGGATCTGAACAGGATGCGTCCATGCACGTCCTGGGAGCGCCGCGAATACTTTTTTTATGAATATTTTACTTCTGTTAGTTTTCCTACGACGCCACATGAAGCAGTCGAAAGGCAGCTAGGATCTGAACAGGATGCGTCCATGCACGTCCTGGGAGCGCCGCGAATACTTTTTTTAGGAATATTTTACTTCTGTTAGTTTTCCTTTAATTCTTACAAGAAATATTAATTCTTACAAAAAATTAATTCTTTCAAAAAAAAATTTTTTCAAAAAAAAAAACAGATTATCTCTTACGAAACCATTTAATACTTACAAAAAAAAAAATTCTGAAAAATGTCGTTCTGGGAGCGTCGCGAATACTTTTTTTTATGAATATTTTACTTCTGTTAGTTTTCCTACGACGCCACATGAAGCAGTCGAAAGGCAGCTAGGATCTGAACAGGATGCGTCCATGCACGTCCTGGGAGCGCCGCGAATACTTTTTTTATGAATATTTTACTTCTGTTAGTTTTCCTACGACGCCACATGAAGCAGTCGAAAGGCAGCTAGGATCTGAACAGGATGCGTCCATGCACGTCCTGGGAGCGTCGCGAATACTTTTTTTTATGAATATTTTACTTCTGTTAGTTTTCCTACGACGCCACATGAAGCAGTCGAAAGGCAGCTAGGATCTGAACAGGATGCGTCCATGCACGTCCTGGGAGCGCCGCGAATACTTTTTTTAGGAATATTTTACTTCTGTTAGTTTTCCTTTAATTCTTACAAGAAATATTAATTCTTACAAAAAATTAATTCTTTCAAAAAAAAATTTTTTCAAAAAAAAAAACAGATTATCTCTTACGAAACCATTTAATACTTACAAAAAAAAAAATTCTGAAAAATGTCGTTCTGGGAGCGTCGCGAATACATTTTTTTATGAATATTTTACTTCTGTTAGTTTTCCTACGACGCCACATGAAGCAGTCGAAAGGCAGCTAGGATCTGAACAGGATGCGTCCATGCACGTCCTGGGAGCGCCGCGAATACTTTTTTTATGAATATTTTACTTCTGTTAGTTTTCCTACGACGCCACATGAAGCAGTCGAAAGGCAGCTAGGATCTGAACAGGATGCGTCCATGCACGTCCTGGGAGCGCCGCGAATACTTTTTTTATGAATATTTTACTTCTGTTAGTTTTCCTACGACGCCACATGAAGCAGTCGAATGGCAGCTAGGATCTGAACAGGATGCGTCCATGCACGTCCTGGGAGCGCCGCGAATACTTTTTTTATGAATATTTTACTTCTGTTAGTTTTCCTTTAATTCTTCCAAGAAATATTAATTCTTACAAAAAATTAATTCTTTCAAAAAAAAATTTTTTCCAAAAAAAAACAGATTATCTCTTACGAAACCATTTAATACTTACAAAAAAAAAATTCTGAAAAATGTCGTTCTGGGAGCGTCGCGAATACTTTTTTTTATGAATATTTTACTTCTGTTAGTTTTCCTACGACGCCACATGAAGCAGTCGAAAGGCAGCTAGGATCTGAACAGGATGCGTCCATGCACGTCCTGGGAGCGCCGCGAATACTTTTTTTATGAATATTTTACTTCTGTTAGTTTTCCTACGACGCCACATGAAGCAGTCGAATGGCAGCTAGGATCTGAACAGGATGCGTCCATGCACGTCCTGGGAGCGCCGCGAATACTTTTTTTATGAATATTTTACTTCTGTTAGTTTTCCTTTAATTCTTCCAAGAAATATTAATTCTTACAAAAAATTAATTCTTTCAAAAAAAAATTTTTTCCAAAAAAAAACAGATTATCTCTTACGAAACCATTTAATACTTACAAAAAAAAAATTCTGAAAAATGTCGTTCTGGGAGCGTCGCGAATACTTTTTTTTATGAATATTTTACTTCTGTTAGTTTTCCTACGACGCCACATGAAGCAGTCGAAAGGCAGCTAGGATCTGAACAGGATGCGTCCATGCACGTCCTGGGAGCGCCGCGAATACTTTTTTTATGAATATTTTACTTCTGTTAGTTTTCCTACGACGCCACATGAAGCAGTCGAAAGGCAGCTAGGATCTGAACAGGATGCGTCCATGCACGTCCTGGGAGCGCCGCGAATACTTTTTTTATGAATATTTTACTTCTGTTAGTTTTCCTACGACGCCACATGAAGCAGTCGAATGGCAGCTAGGATCTGAACAGGATGCGTCCATGCACGTCCTGGGAGCGCCGCGAATACTTTTTTTATGAATATTTTACTTCTGTTAGTTTTCCTTTAATTCTTCCAAGAAATATTAATTCTTACAAAAAATTAATTCTTTCAAAAAAAAATTTTTTCCAAAAAAAAACAGATTATCTCTTACGAAACCATTTAATACTTACAAAAAAAAAAATTCTGAAAAATGTCGTTCTGGGAGCGTCGCGAATACTTTTTTTTATGAATATTTTACTTCTGTTAGTTTTCCTACGACGCCACATGAAGCAGTCGAAAGGCAGCTAGGATCTGAACAGGATGCGTCCATACACGTCCTGGGAGCGCCGCGAATACTTTTTTTATGAATATTTTACTTCTGTTAGTTTTCCTACGACGCCACATGAAGCAGTCGAATGGCAGCTAGGATCTGAACAGGATGCGTCCATGCACGTCCTGGGAGCGCCGCGAATACTTTTTTTATGAATATTTTACTTCTGTTAGTTTTCCTTTAATTCTTCCAAGAAATATTAATTCTTACAAAAAATTAATTCTTTCAAAAAAAAATTTTTTCCAAAAAAAAACAGATTATCTCTTACGAAACCATTTAATACTTACAAAAAAAAAAATTCTGAAAAATGTCGTTCTGGGAGCGTCGCGAATACTTTTTTTTATGAATATTTTACTTCTGTTAGTTTTCCTACGACGCCACATGAAGCAGTCGAAAGGCAGCTAGGATCTGAACAGGATGCGTCCATGCACGTCCTGGGAGCGCCGCGAATACTTTTTTTATGAATATTTTACTTCTGTTAGTTTTCCTACGACGCCACATGAAGCAGTCGAAAGGCAGCTAGGATCTGAACAGGATGCGTCCATGCACGTCCTGGGAGCGCCGCGAATACTTTTTTTAGGAATATTTTACTTCTGTTAGTTTTCCTTTAATTCTTACAAGAAATATTAATTCTTACAAAAAATTAATTCTTTCAAAAAAAAATTTTTTCAAAAAAAAAAACAGATTATCTCTTACGAAACCATTTAATACTTACAAAAAAAAAAATTCTGAAAAATGTCGTTCTGGGAGCGTCGCGAATACTTTTTTTTATGAATATTTTACTTCTGTTAGTTTTCCTACGACGCCACATGAAGCAGTCGAAAGGCAGCTAGGATCTGAACAGGATGCGTCCATGCACGTCCTGGGAGCGCCGCGAATACTTTTTTTATGAATATTTTACTTCTGTTAGTTTTCCTTTAATTCTTCCAAGAAATATTAATTCTTACAAAAAATTAATTCTTTCAAAAAAAAATTTTTTCCAAAAAAAAACAGATTATCTCTTACGAAACCATTTAATACTTACAAAAAAAAAAATTCTGAAAAATGTCGTTCTGGGAGCGTCGCGAATACTTTTTTTTATGAATATTTTACTTCTGTTAGTTTTCCTACGACGCCACATGAAGCAGTCGAAAGGCAGCTAGGATCTGAACAGGATGCGTCCATGCACGTCCTGGGAGCGCCGCGAATACTTTTTTTATGAATATTTTACTTCTGTTAGTTTTCCTACGACGCCACATGAAGCAGTCGAATGGCAGCTAGGATCTGAACAGGATGCGTCCATGCACGTCCTGGGAGCGCCGCGAATACTTTTTTTATGAATATTTTACTTCTGTTAGTTTTCCTTTAATTCTTCCAAGAAATATTAATTCTTACAAAAAATTAATTCTTTCAAAAAAAAATTTTTTCCAAAAAAAAACAGATTATCTCTTACGAAACCATTTAATACTTACAAAAAAAAAATTCTGAAAAATGTCGTTCTGGGAGCGTCGCGAATACTTTTTTTTATGAATATTTTACTTCTGTTAGTTTTCCTACGACGCCACATGAAGCAGTCGAAAGGCAGCTAGGATCTGAACAGGATGCGTCCATGCACGTCCTGGGAGCGCCGCGAATACTTTTTTTATGAATATTTTACTTCTGTTAGTTTTCCTTTAATTCTTCCAAGAAATATTAATTCTTACAAAAAATTAATTCTTTCAAAAAAAAATTTTTCCCAAAAAAAAACAGATTATCTCTTACGAAACCATTTAATACTTACAAAAAAAAAAATTCTGAAAAATGTCGTTCTGGGAGCGTCGCGAATACTTTTTTTTATGAATATTTTACTTCTGTTAGTTTTCCTACGACGCCACATGAAGCAGTCGAAAGGCAGCTAGGATCTGAACAGGATGCGTCCATGCACGTCCTGGGAGCGCCGCGAATACTTTTTTTAGGAATATTTTACTTCTGTTAGTTTTCCTTTAATTCTTACAAGAAATATTAATTCTTACAAAAAATTAATTCTTTCAAAAAAAAATTTTTTCCAAAAAAAAAACAGATTATCTCTTACGAAACCATTTAATACTTACAAAAAAAAAAATTCTGAAAAATGTCGTTCTGGGAGCGTCGCGAATACTTTTTTTTATGAATATTTTACTTCTGTTAGTTTTCCTACGACGCCACATGAAGCAGTCGAAAGGCAGCTAGGATCTGAACAGGATGCGTCCATGCACGTCCTGGGAGCGCCGCGAATACTTTTTTTATGAATATTTTACTTCTGGTAGTTTTCCTACGACGCCACATGAAGCAGTCGAAAGGCAGCTAGGATCTGAACAGGATGCGTCCATGCACGTCCTGGGAGCGCCGCGAATACTTTTTTTATGAATATTTTACTTCTGTTAGTTTTCCTACGACGCCACATGAAGCAGTCGAATGGCAGATAGGATCTGAACAGGATGCGTCCATGCACGTCCTGGGAGCGCCGCGAATACTTTTTTTATGAATATTTTACTTCTGTTAGTTTTCCTACGACGCCACATGAAGCAGTCGAATGGCAGCTAGGATCTGAACAGGATGCGTCCATGCACGTCCTGGGAGCGCCGCGAATACTTTTTTTATGAATATTTTACTTCTGTTAGTTTTCCTTTAATTCTTACAAGAAATATTAATTCTTACAAAAAATTAATTCTTTCAAAAAAAATTTTTTTCCAAAAAAAAAAACAGATTATCTCTTACAAAACCATTTAATACTTACAAAAAAAAAATTCTGAAAAATGTCGTTCTGGGAGCGTCGCGAATACTTTTTTTTATGAATATTTTACTTCTGTTAGTTTTCCAACGACGCCACATGAAGCAGTCGAAAGGCAGCTAGGATCTGAACAGGATGCGTCCATGCACGTCCTGGGAGCGCCGCGAATACTTCTTTTATGAATATTTTACTTCTGTTAGTTTTCCTACGACGCCACATGAAGCAGTCGAAAGGCAGCTAGGATCTGAACAGGATGCGTCCATGCACGTCCTGGGAGCGCCGCGAATACTTTTTTTAGGAATATTTTACTTCTGTTAGTTTTCCTTTAATTCTTACAAGAAATATTAATTCTTACAAAAAATTAATTCTTTCAAAAAAAATTTTTTTCCAAAAAAAACAACAGATTATCTCTTACAAAACCATTTAATACTTACAAAAAAAAAAAATTCTGAAAAATGTCGTTCTGGGAGCGTCGCGAATACTTTTTTTTATGAATATTTTACTTCTGTTAGTTTTCCAACGACGCCACATGAAGCAGTCGAAAGGCAGCTAGGATCTGAACAGGATGCGTCCATGCACGTCCTGGGAGCGCCGCGAATACTTTTTTTATGAATATTTTACTTCTGTTAGTTTTCCTACGACGCCACATGAAGCAGTCGAATGGCAGCTAGGATCTGAACAGGATGCGTCCATGCACGTCCTGGGAGCGCGGCGAATACTTTTTTTATGAATATTTTACTTCTGTTAGTTTTCCTTTAATTCTTACAAGAAATATTAATTCTTACAAAAAATTAATTCTTTCAAAAAAAATTTTTTTCCAAAAAAAAAACAGATTATCTCTTACAAAACCATTTAATACTTACAAAAAAAAAATTCTGAAAAATGTCGTTCTGGGAGCGTCGCGAATACTTTTTTTTATGAATATTTTACTTCTGTTAGTTTTCCAACGACGCCACATGAAGCAGTCGAAAGGCAGCTAGGATCTGAACAGGATGCGTCCATGCACGTCCTGGGAGCGCCGCAAATACTTTTTTTAGGAATATTTTACTTCTGTTAGTTTTCCTACGACGCCACATGAAGCAGTCGAATGGCAGCTAGGATCTGAACAGGATGCGTCCATGCACGTCCTGGGAGCGCCGCGAATACTTTTTTTATGAATATTTTACTTCTGTTAGTTTTCCTACGACGCCACATGAAGCAGTCGAAAGGCAGCTAGGATCTGAACAGGATGCGTCCATGCACGTCCTGGGAGCGCCGCGAATACTTTTTTTATGAATATTTTACTTCTGTTAGTTTTCCTTTAATTCTTCCAAGAAATATTAATTCTTACAAAAAATTAATTCTTTCAAAAAAAAATTTTTTCCAAAAAAAAACAGATTATCTCTTACGAAACCATTTAATACTTACAAAAAAAAAAATTCTGAAAAATGTCGTTCTGGGAGCGTCGCGAATACTTTTTTTTATGAATATTTTACTTCTGTTAGTTTTCCTACGACGCCACATGAAGCAGTCGAAAGGCAGCTAGGATCTGAACAGGATGCGTCCATGCACGTCCTGGGAGCGCCGCGAATACTTTTTTTAGGAATATTTTACTTCTGTTAGTTTTCCTTTAATTCTTACAAGAAATATTAATTCTTACAAAAAATTAATTCTTTCAAAAAAAAATTTTTTCAAAAAAAAAAACAGATTATCTCTTACGAAACCATTTAATACTTACAAAAAAAAAAATTCTGAAAAATGTCGTTCTGGGAGCGTCGCGAATACTTTTTTTTATGAATATTTTACTTCTGTTAGTTTTCCTACGACGCCACATGAAGCAGTCGAAAGGCAGCTAGGATCTGAACAGGATGCGTCCATGCACGTCCTGGGAGCGCCGCGAATACTTTTTTTATGAATATTTTACTTCTGTTAGTTTTCCTACGACGCCACATGAAGCAGTCGAAAGGCAGCTAGGATCTGAACAGGATGCGTCCATGCACGTCCTGGGAGCGTCGCGAATACTTTTTTTTATGAATATTTTACTTCTGTTAGTTTTCCTACGACGCCACATGAAGCAGTCGAAAGGCAGCTAGGATCTGAACAGGATGCGTCCATGCACGTCCTGGGAGCGCCGCGAATACTTTTTTTAGGAATATTTTACTTCTGTTAGTTTTCCTTTAATTCTTACAAGAAATATTAATTCTTACAAAAAATTAATTCTTTCAAAAAAAAATTTTTTCCAAAAAAAAACAGATTATCTCTTACGAAACCATTTAATACTTACAAAAAAAAAAATTCTGAAAAATGTCGTTCTGGGAGCGTCGCGAATACTTTTTTTTATGAATATTTTACTTCTGTTAGTTTTCCTACGACGCCACATGAAGCAGTCGAAAGGCAGCTAGGATCTGAACAGGATGCGTCCATGCACGTCCTGGGAGCGCCGCGAATACTTTTTTTATGAATATTTTACTTCTGTTAGTTTTCCTACGACGCCACATGAAGCAGTCGAAAGGCAGCTAGGATCTGAACAGGATGCGTCCATGCACGTCCTGGGAGCGCCGCGAATACTTTTTTTATGAATATTTTACTTCTGTTAGTTTTCCTACGACGCCACATGAAGCAGTCGAAAGGCAGCTAGGATCTGAACAGGATGCGTCCATGCACGTCCTGGGAGCGCCGCGAATACTTTTTTTATGAATATTTTACTTCTGTTAGTTTTCCTACGACGCCACATGAAGCAGTCGAATGGCAGCTAGGATCTGAACAGGATGCGTCCATGCACGTCCTGGGAGCGCCGCGAATACTTTTTTTATGAATATTTTACTTCTGTTAGTTTTCCTTTAATTCTTCCAAGAAATATTAATTCTTACAAAAAATTAATTCTTTCAAAAAAAAATTTTTTCCAAAAAAAAACAGATTATCTCTTACGAAACCATTTAATACTTACAAAAAAAAAAATTCTGAAAAATGTCGTTCTGGGAGCGTCGCGAATACTTTTTTTTATGAATATTTTACTTCTGTTAGTTTTCCTACGACGCCACATGAAGCAGTCGAAAGGCAGCTAGGATCTGAACAGGATGCGTCCATGCACGTCCTGGGAGCGCCGCGAATACTTTTTTTATGAATATTTTACTTCTGTTAGTTTTCCTACGACGCCACATGAAGCAGTCGAATGGCAGCTAGGATCTGAACAGGATGCGTCCATGCACGTCCTGGGAGCGCCGCGAATACTTTTTTTATGAATATTTTACTTCTGTTAGTTTTCCTTTAATTCTTCCAAGAAATATTAATTCTTACAAAAAATTAATTCTTTCAAAAAAAAATTTTTTCCAAAAAAAAACAGATTATCTCTTACGAAACCATTTAATACTTACAAAAAAAAAAATTCTGAAAAATGTCGTTCTGGGAGCGTCGCGAATACTTTTTTTTATGAATATTTTACTTCTGTTAGTTTTCCTACGACGCCACATGAAGCAGTCGAAAGGCAGCTAGGATCTGAACAGGATGCGTCCATGCACGTCCTGGGAGCGCCGCGAATACTTTTTTTATGAATATTTTACTTCTGTTAGTTTTCCTACGACGCCACATGAAGCAGTCGAAAGGCAGCTAGGATCTGAACAGGATGCGTCCATGCACGTCCTGGGAGCGCCGCGAATACTTTTTTTATGAATATTTTACTTCTGTTAGTTTTCCTTTAATTCTTCCAAGAAATATTAATTCTTACAAAAAATTAATTCTTTCAAAAAAAAATTTTTTCCAAAAAAAAACAGATTATCTCTTACGAAACCATTTAATACTTACAAAAAAAAAAATTCTGAAAAATGTCGTTCTGGGAGCGTCGCGAATACTTTTTTTTATGAATATTTTACTTCTGTTAGTTTTCCTACGACGCCACATGAAGCAGTCGAAAGGCAGCTAGGATCTGAACAGGATGCGTCCATGCACGTCCTGGGAGCGCCGCGAATACTTTTTTTATGAATATTTTACTTCTGTTAGTTTTCCTACGACGCCACATGAAGCAGTCGAAAGGCAGCTAGGATCTGAACAGGATGCGTCCATGCACGTCCTGGGAGCGCGGCGAATACTTTTTTTATGAATATTTTACTTCTGTTAGTTTTCCTTTAATTCTTACAAGAAATATTAATTCTTACAAAAAATTAATTCTTTCAAAAAAAATTTTTTTCAAAAAAAAAAACAGATTATCTCTTACAAAACCATTTAATACTTACAAAAAAAAAATTCTGAAAAATGTCGTTCTGGGAGCGTCGCGAATACTTTTTTTTATGAATATTTTACTTCTGTTAGTTTTCCAACGACGCCACATGAAGCAGTCGAAAGGCAGCTAGGATCTGAACAGGATGCGTCCATGCACGTCCTGGGAGCGCCGCGAATACTTTTTTTAGGAATATTTTACTTCTGTTAGTTTTCCTACGACGCCACATGAAGCAGTCGAATGGCAGCTAGGATCTGAACAGGATGCGTCCATGCACGTCCTGGGAGCGCCGCGAATACTTTTTTTATGAATATTTTACTTCTGTTAGTTTTCCTACGACGCCACATGAAGCAGTCGAAAGGCAGCTAGGATCTGAACAGGATGCGTCCATGCACGTCCTGGGAGCGCCGCGAATACTTTTTTTATGAATATTTTACTTCTGTTAGTTTTCCTTTAATTCTTCCAAGAAATATTAATTCTTACAAAAAATTAATTCTTTCAAAAAAAAATTTTTTCCAAAAAAAAACAGATTATCTCTTACGAAACCATTTAATACTTACAAAAAAAAAAATTCTGAAAAATGTCGTTCTGGGAGCGTCGCGAATACTTTTTTTTATGAATATTTTACTTCTGTTAGTTTTCCTACGACGCCACATGAAGCAGTCGAAAGGCAGCTAGGATCTGAACAGGATGCGTCCATGCACGTCCTGGGAGCGCCGCGAATACTTTTTTTAGGAATATTTTACTTCTGTTAGTTTTCCTTTAATTCTTACAAGAAATATTAATTCTTACAAAAAATTAATTCTTTCAAAAAAAAATTTTTTCAAAAAAAAAAACAGATTATCTCTTACGAAACCATTTAATACTTACAAAAAAAAAAATTCTGAAAAATGTCGTTCTGGGAGCGTCGCGAATACTTTTTTTTATGAATATTTTACTTCTGTTAGTTTTCCTACGACGCCACATGAAGCAGTCGAAAGGCAGCTAGGATCTGAACAGGATGCGTCCATGCACGTCCTGGGAGCGCCGCGAATACTTTTTTTATGAATATTTTACTTCTGTTAGTTTTCCTACGACGCCACATGAAGCAGTCGAAAGGCAGCTAGGATCTGAACAGGATGCGTCCATGCACGTCCTGGGAGCGTCGCGAATACTTTTTTTTATGAATATTTTACTTCTGTTAGTTTTCCTACGACGCCACATGAAGCAGTCGAAAGGCAGCTAGGATCTGAACAGGATGCGTCCATGCACGTCCTGGGAGCGCCGCGAATACTTTTTTTAGGAATATTTTACTTCTGTTAGTTTTCCTTTAATTCTTACAAGAAATATTAATTCTTACAAAAAATTAATTCTTTCAAAAAAAAATTTTTTCAAAAAAAAAAAAACAGATTATCTCTTACGAAACCATTTAATACTTACAAAAAAAAAAATTCTGAAAAATGTCGTTCTGGGAGCGTCGCGAATACTTTTTTTTATGAATATTTTACTTCTGTTAGTTTTCCTACGACGCCACATGAAGCAGTCGAAAGGCAGCTAGGATCTGAACAGGATGCGTCCATGCACGTCCTGGGAGCGCCGCGAATACTTTTTTTATGAATATTTTACTTCTGTTAGTTTTCCTACGACGCCACATGAAGCAGTCGAAAGGCAGCTAGGATCTGAACAGGATGCGTCCATGCACGTCCTGGGAGCGCCGCGAATACTTTTTTTATGAATATTTTACTTCTGTTAGTTTTCCTACGACGCCACATGAAGCAGTCGAATGGCAGCTAGGATCTGAACAGGATGCGTCCATGCACGTCCTGGGAGCGCCGCGAATACTTTTTTTATGAATATTTTACTTCTGTTAGTTTTCCTTTAATTCTTCCAAGAAATATTAATTCTTACAAAAAATTAATTCTTTCAAAAAAAAATTTTTTCCAAAAAAAAACAGATTATCTCTTACGAAACCATTTAATACTTACAAAAAAAAAAATTCTGAAAAATGTCGTTCTGGGAGCGTCGCGAATACTTTTTTTTATGAATATTTTACTTCTGTTAGTTTTCCTACGACGCCACATGAAGCAGTCGAAAGGCAGCTAGGATCTGAACAGGATGCGTCCATGCACGTCCTGGGAGCGCCGCGAATACTTTTTTTATGAATATTTTACTTCTGTTAGTTTTCCTACGACGCCACATGAAGCAGTCGAATGGCAGCTAGGATCTGAACAGGATGCGTCCATGCACGTCCTGGGAGCGCCGCGAATACTTTTTTTATGAATATTTTACTTCTGTTAGTTTTCCTTTAATTCTTCCAAGAAATATTAATTCTTACAAAAAATTAATTCTTTCAAAAAAAAATTTTTTCCAAAAAAAAACAGATTATCTCTTACGAAACCATTTAATACTTACAAAAAAAAAATTCTGAAAAATGTCGTTCTGGGAGCGTCGCGAATACTTTTTTTTATGAATATTTTACTTCTGTTAGTTTTCCTACGACGCCACATGAAGCAGTCGAAAGGCAGCTAGGATCTGAACAGGATGCGTCCATGCACGTCCTGGGAGCGCCGCGAATACTTTTTTTATGAATATTTTACTTCTGTTAGTTTTCCTACGACGCCACATGAAGCAGTCGAAAGGCAGCTAGGATCTGAACAGGATGCGTCCATGCACGTCCTGGGAGCGCCGCGAATACTTTTTTTATGAATATTTTACTTCTGTTAGTTTTCCTACGACGCCACATGAAGCAGTCGAAAGGCAGCTAGGATCTGAACAGGATGCGTCCATGCACGTCCTGGGAGCGCCGCGAATACTTTTTTTATGAATATTTTACTTCTGTTAGTTTTCCTTTAATTCTTCCAAGAAATATTAATTCTTACAAAAAATTAATTCTTTCAAAAAAAAATTTTTTCCAAAAAAAAACAGATTATCTCTTACGAAACCATTTAATACTTACAAAAAAAAAAATTCTGAAAAATGTCGTTCTGGGAGCGTCGCGAATACTTTTTTTTATGAATATTTTACTTCTGTTAGTTTTCCTACGACGCCACATGAAGCAGTCGAAAGGCAGCTAGGATCTGAACAGGATGCGTCCATGCACGTCCTGGGAGCGCCGCGAATACTTTTTTTATGAATATTTTACTTCTGTTAGTTTTCCTACGACGCCACATGAAGCAGTCGAAAGGCAGCTAGGATCTGAACAGGATGCGTCCATGCACGTCCTGGGAGCGCGGCGAATACTTTTTTTATGAATATTTTACTTCTGTTAGTTTTCCTTTAATTCTTACAAGAAATATTAATTCTTACAAAAAATTAATTCTTTCAAAAAAAATTTTTTTCAAAAAAAAAAACAGATTATCTCTTACAAAACCATTTAATACTTACAAAAAAAAAATTCTGAAAAATGTCGTTCTGGGAGCGTCGCGAATACTTTTTTTTATGAATATTTTACTTCTGTTAGTTTTCCAACGACGCCACATGAAGCAGTCGAAAGGCAGCTAGGATCTGAACAGGATGCGTCCATGCACGTCCTGGGAGCGCCGCGAATACTTTTTTTAGGAATATTTTACTTCTGTTAGTTTTCCTACGACGCCACATGAAGCAGTCGAATGGCAGCTAGGATCTGAACAGGATGCGTCCATGCACGTCCTGGGAGCGCCGCGAATACTTTTTTTATGAATATTTTACTTCTGTTAGTTTTCCTACGACGCCACATGAAGCAGTCGAAAGGCAGCTAGGATCTGAACAGGATGCGTCCATGCACGTCCTGGGAGCGCCGCGAATACTTTTTTTATGAATATTTTACTTCTGTTAGTTTTCCTTTAATTCTTCCAAGAAATATTAATTCTTACAAAAAATTAATTCTTTCAAAAAAAAATTTTTTCCAAAAAAAAACAGATTATCTCTTACGAAACCATTTAATACTTACAAAAAAAAAAATTCTGAAAAATGTCGTTCTGGGAGCGTCGCGAATACTTTTTTTTATGAATATTTTACTTCTGTTAGTTTTCCTACGACGCCACATGAAGCAGTCGAAAGGCAGCTAGGATCTGAACAGGATGCGTCCATGCACGTCCTGGGAGCGCCGCGAATACTTTTTTTAGGAATATTTTACTTCTGTTAGTTTTCCTTTAATTCTTACAAGAAATATTAATTCTTACAAAAAATTAATTCTTTCAAAAAAAAATTTTTTCAAAAAAAAAAACAGATTATCTCTTACGAAACCATTTAATACTTACAAAAAAAAAAATTCTGAAAAATGTCGTTCTGGGAGCGTCGCGAATACTTTTTTTTATGAATATTTTACTTCTGTTAGTTTTCCTACGACGCCACATGAAGCAGTCGAAAGGCAGCTAGGATCTGAACAGGATGCGTCCATGCACGTCCTGGGAGCGCCGCGAATACTTTTTTTATGAATATTTTACTTCTGTTAGTTTTCCTACGACGCCACATGAAGCAGTCGAAAGGCAGCTAGGATCTGAACAGGATGCGTCCATGCACGTCCTGGGAGCGTCGCGAATACTTTTTTTTATGAATATTTTACTTCTGTTAGTTTTCCTACGACGCCACATGAAGCAGTCGAAAGGCAGCTAGGATCTGAACAGGATGCGTCCATGCACGTCCTGGGAGCGCCGCGAATACTTTTTTTAGGAATATTTTACTTCTGTTAGTTTTCCTTTAATTCTTACAAGAAATATTAATTCTTACAAAAAATTAATTCTTTCAAAAAAAAATTTTTTCAAAAAAAAAAACAGATTATCTCTTACGAAACCATTTAATACTTACAAAAAAAAAAATTCTGAAAAATGTCGTTCTGGGAGCGTCGCGAATACTTTTTTTTATGAATATTTTACTTCTGTTAGTTTTCCTACGACGCCACATGAAGCAGTCGAAAGGCAGCTAGGATCTGAACAGGATGCGTCCATGCACGTCCTGGGAGCGCCGCGAATACTTTTTTTATGAATATTTTACTTCTGTTAGTTTTCCTACGACGCCACATGAAGCAGTCGAAAGGCAGCTAGGATCTGAACAGGATGCGTCCATGCACGTCCTGGGAGCGCCGCGAATACTTTTTTTATGAATATTTTACTTCTGTTAGTTTTCCTACGACGCCACATGAAGCAGTCGAATGGCAGCTAGGATCTGAACAGGATGCGTCCATGCACGTCCTGGGAGCGCCGCGAATACTTTTTTTATGAATATTTTACTTCTGTTAGTTTTCCTTTAATTCTTCCAAGAAATATTAATTCTTACAAAAAATTAATTCTTTCAAAAAAAAATTTTTTCCAAAAAAAAACAGATTATCTCTTACGAAACCATTTAATACTTACAAAAAAAAAAATTCTGAAAAATGTCGTTCTGGGAGCGTCGCGAATACTTTTTTTTATGAATATTTTACTTCTGTTAGTTTTCCTACGACGCCACATGAAGCAGTCGAAAGGCAGCTAGGATCTGAACAGGATGCGTCCATGCACGTCCTGGGAGCGCCGCGAATACTTTTTTTATGAATATTTTACTTCTGTTAGTTTTCCTACGACGCCACATGAAGCAGTCGAATGGCAGCTAGGATCTGAACAGGATGCGTCCATGCACGTCCTGGGAGCGCCGCGAATACTTTTTTTATGAATATTTTACTTCTGTTAGTTTTCCTTTAATTCTTCCAAGAAATATTAATTCTTACAAAAAATTAATTCTTTCAAAAAAAAATTTTTTCCAAAAAAAAACAGATTATCTCTTACGAAACCATTTAATACTTACAAAAAAAAAATTCTGAAAAATGTCGTTCTGGGAGCGTCGCGAATACTTTTTTTTATGAATATTTTACTTCTGTTAGTTTTCCTACGACGCCACATGAAGCAGTCGAAAGGCAGCTAGGATCTGAACAGGATGCGTCCATGCACGTCCTGGGAGCGCCGCGAATACTTTTTTTATGAATATTTTACTTCTGTTAGTTTTCCTACGACGCCACATGAAGCAGTCGAAAGGCAGCTAGGATCTGAACAGGATGCGTCCATGCACGTCCTGGGAGCGCCGCGAATACTTTTTTTATGAATATTTTACTTCTGTTAGTTTTCCTACGACGCCACATGAAGCAGTCGAATGGCAGCTAGGATCTGAACAGGATGCGTCCATGCACGTCCTGGGAGCGCCGCGAATACTTTTTTTATGAATATTTTACTTCTGTTAGTTTTCCTTTAATTCTTCCAAGAAATATTAATTCTTACAAAAAATTAATTCTTTCAAAAAAAAATTTTTTCCAAAAAAAAACAGATTATCTCTTACGAAACCATTTAATACTTACAAAAAAAAAAATTCTGAAAAATGTCGTTCTGGGAGCGTCGCGAATACTTTTTTTTATGAATATTTTACTTCTGTTAGTTTTCCTACGACGCCACATGAAGCAGTCGAAAGGCAGCTAGGATCTGAACAGGATGCGTCCATGCACGTCCTGGGAGCGCCGCGAATACTTTTTTTATGAATATTTTACTTCTGTTAGTTTTCCTACGACGCCACATGAAGCAGTCGAATGGCAGCTAGGATCTGAACAGGATGCGTCCATGCACGTCCTGGGAGCGCCGCGAATACTTTTTTTATGAATATTTTACTTCTGTTAGTTTTCCTTTAATTCTTCCAAGAAATATTAATTCTTACAAAAAATTAATTCTTTCAAAAAAAAATTTTTTCCAAAAAAAAACAGATTATCTCTTACGAAACCATTTAATACTTACAAAAAAAAAAATTCTGAAAAATGTCGTTCTGGGAGCGTCGCGAATACTTTTTTTTATGAATATTTTACTTCTGTTAGTTTTCCTACGACGCCACATGAAGCAGTCGAAAGGCAGCTAGGATCTGAACAGGATGCGTCCATGCACGTCCTGGGAGCGCCGCGAATACTTTTTTTATGAATATTTTACTTCTGTTAGTT
The DNA here is from genome assembly GCA_963932275.1 of Andrena praecox. Taxonomy (NCBI): domain Eukaryota; kingdom Metazoa; phylum Arthropoda; class Insecta; order Hymenoptera; family Andrenidae; genus Andrena; species Andrena praecox. Next base: position 57,073 of record CAWVQO010000003.1, read on the forward strand.
TTCCTACGACGCCACATGAAGCAGTCGAAAGGCAGCTAGGATCTGAACAGGATGCGTCCATGCACGTCCTGGGAGCGCCGCGAATACTTTTTTTATGAATATTTTACTTCTGTTAGTTTTCCTTTAATTCTTCCAAGAAATATTAATTCTTACAAAAAATTAATTCTTTCAAAAAAAAATTTTTTCCAAAAAAAAACAGATTATCTCTTACGAAACCATTTAATACTTACAAAAAAAAAAATTCTGAAAAATGTCGTTCTGGGAGCGTCGCGAATACTTTTTTTTATGAATATTTTACTTCTGTTAGTTTTCCTACGACGCCACATGAAGCAGTCGAAAGGCAGCTAGGATCTGAACAGGATGCGTCCATGCACGTCCTGGGAGCGCCGCGAATACTTTTTTTATGAATATTTTACTTCTGTTAGTTTTCCTACGACGCCACATGAAGCAGTCGAAAGGCAGCTAGGATCTGAACAGGATGCGTCCATGCACGTCCTGGGAGCGCCGCGAATACTTTTTTTATGAATATTTTACTTCTGTTAGTTTTCCTACGACGCCACATGAAGCAGTCGAATGGCAGCTAGGATCTGAACAGGATGCGTCCATGCACGTCCTGGGAGCGCCGCGAATACTTTTTTTATGAATATTTCACTTCTGTTAGTTTTCCTTTAATTCTTCCAAGAAATATTAATTCTTACAAAAAATTAATTCTTTCAAAAAAAAATTTTTTCCAAAAAAAAACAGATTATCTCTTACGAAACCATTTAATACTTACAAAAAAAAAAATTCTGAAAAATGTCGTTCTGGGAGCGTCGCGAATACTTTTTTTTATGAATATTTTACTTCTGTTAGTTTTCCTACGACGCCACATGAAGCAGTCGAAAGGCAGCTAGGATCTGAACAGGATGCGTCCATGCACGTCCTGGGAGCGCCGCGAATACTTTTTTTAGGAATATTTTACTTCTGTTAGTTTTCCTTTAATTCTTACAAGAAATATTAATTCTTACAAAAAATTAATTCTTTCAAAAAAAAATTTTTTCCAAAAAAAAAACAGATTATCTCTTACGAAACCATTTAATACTTACAAAAAAAAAAATTCTGAAAAATGTCGTTCTGGGAGCGTCGCGAATACTTTTTTTTATGAATATTTTACTTCTGTTAGTTTTCCTACGACGCCACATGAAGCAGTCGAAAGGCAGCTAGGATCTGAACAGGATGCGTCCATGCACGTCCTGGGAGCGCCGCGAATACTTTTTTTATGAATATTTTACTTCTGGTAGTTTTCCTACGACGCCACATGAAGCAGTCGAAAGGCAGCTAGGATCTGAACAGGATGCGTCCATGCACGTCCTGGGAGCGCCGCGAATACTTTTTTTATGAATATTTTACTTCTGTTAGTTTTCCTACGACGCCACATGAAGCAGTCGAATGGCAGCTAGGATCTGAACAGGATGCGTCCATGCACGTCCTGGGAGCGCCGCGAATACTTTTTTTATGAATATTTTACTTCTGTTAGTTTTCCTTTAATTCTTCCAAGAAATATTAATTCTTACAAAAAATTAATTCTTTCAAAAAAAAATTTTTTCCAAAAAAAAACAGATTATCTCTTACGAAACCATTTAATACTTACAAAAAAAAAAATTCTGAAAAATGTCGTTCTGGGAGCGTCGCGAATACTTTTTTTATGAATATTTTACTTCTGTTAGTTTTCCTACGACGCCACATGAAGCAGTCGAAAGGCAGCTAGGATCTGAACAGGATGCGTCCATGCACGTCCTGGGAGCGCCGCGAATACTTTTTTTATGAATATTTTACTTCTGTTAGTTTTCCTACGACGCCACATGAAGCAGTCGAATGGCAGCTAGGATCTGAACAGGATGCGTCCATGCACGTCCTGGGAGCGCCGCGAATACTTCTTTTATGAATATTTTACATCTGTTAGTTTTCCTTTAATTCTTCCAAGAAATATTAATTCTTACAAAAAATTAATTCTTTCAAAAAAAAATTTTTTCCAAAAAAAAACAGATTATCTCTTACGAAACCATTTAATACTTACAAAAAAAAAAATTCTGAAAAATGTCGTTCTGGGAGCGTCGCGAATACTTTTTTTTATGAATATTTTACTTCTGTTAGTTTTCCTACGACGCCACATGAAGCAGTCGAAAGGCAGCTAGGATCTGAACAGGATGCGTCCATGCACGTCCTGGGAGCGCCGCGAATACTTTTTTTAGGAATATTTTACTTCTGTTAGTTTTCCTTTAATTCTTACAAGAAATATTAATTCTTACAAAAAATTAATTCTTTCAAAAAAAAATTTTTTCCAAAAAAAAAACAGATTATCTCTTACGAAACCATTTAATACTTACAAAAAAAAAAATTCTGAAAAATGTCGTTCTGGGAGCGTCGCGAATACTTTTTTTTATGAATATTTTACTTCTGTTAGTTTTCCTACGACGCCACATGAAGCAGTCGAAAGGCAGCTAGGATCTGAACAGGATGCGTCCATGCACGTCCTGGGAGCGCCGCGAATACTTTTTTTATGAATATTTTACTTCTGTTAGTTTTCCTACGACGCCACATGAAGCAGTCGAAAGGCAGCTAGGATCTGAACAGGATGCGTCCATGCACGTCCTGGGAGCGCCGCGAATACTTTTTTTATGAATATTTTACTTCTGTTAGTTTTCCTACGACGCCACATGAAGCAGTCGAATGGCAGATAGGATCTGAACAGGATGCGTCCATGCACGTCCTGGGAGCGCCGCGAATACTTTTTTTATGAATATTTTACTTCTGTTAGTTTCCTACGACGCCACATGAAGCAGTCGAAAGGCAGCTAGGATCTGAACAGGATGCGTCCATGCACGTCCTGGGAGCGCCGCGAATACTTTTTTTATGAATATTTTACTTCTGTTAGTTTTCCTACGACGCCACATGAAGCAGTCGAAAGGCAGCTAGGATCTGAACAGGATGCGTCCATGCACGTCCTGGGAGCGCCGCGAATACTTTTTTTATGAATATTTTACTTCTGTTAGTTTTCCTACGACGCCACATGAAGCAGTCGAATGGCAGATAGGATCTGAACAGGATGCGTCCATGCACGTCCTGGGAGCGCCGCGAATACTTTTTTTATGAATATTTTACTTCTGTTAGTTTTCCTACGACGCCACATGAAGCAGTCGAAAGGCAGCTAGGATCTGAACAGGATGCGTCCATGCACGTCCTGGGAGCGCCGCGAATACTTTTTTTAGGAATATTTTACTTCTGTTAGTTTTCCTACGACGCCACATGAAGCAGTCGAAAGGCAGCTAGGATCTGAACAGGATGCGTCCATGCACGTCCTGGGAGCGCCGCGAATACTTTTTTTATGAATATTTTACTTCTGTTAGTTTTCCTTTAATTCTTACAAGAAATATTAATTCTTACAAAAAATTAATTCTTTCAAAAAAAAACTTTCTCCAAAAAAAAAACATGATTAACTCTTACAAAACCATTTAATACTTACAAAAAAAAAATTCTGAAAAATGTCGTCCTGGGAGCGCCGCGAATACTTTTTTTATGAATATTTTACTTCTGTTAGTTTTCCTACGACGCCACATGAAGCAGTCGAAAGGCAGCTAGGATCTGAACAGGATGCGTCCATGCACGTCCTGGGAGCACCGCGAATACTTTTTTTATGAATATTTTACTTCTGTTAGTTTTCCTACGACGCCACATGAAGCAGTCGAAAGGCAGCTAGGATCTGAACAGGATGCGTCCATGCACGTCCTGGGAGCGCCGCGAATACTTTTTTTATGAATATTTTACTTCTGTTAGTTTTCCTACGACGCCACATGAAGCAATCGAAAGGCAGCTAGGATCTGAACAGGATGCGTCCATGCACGTCCTGGGAGCACCGCGAATACTTTTTTTATGAATATTTTACTTCTGTTAGTTTTCCTACGACGCCACATGAAGCAGTCGAAAGGCAGCTAGGATCTGAACAGGATGCGTCCATGCACGTCCTGGGAGCGCCGCGAATACTTTTTTTATGAATATTTTACTTCTGTTAGTTTTCCTTTAATTCTTACAAGAAATATTAATTCTTACAAAAAATTAATTCTTTCAAAAAAAATTTTTTTCCAAAAAAAAAACAGATTATCTCTTACGAAACCATTTAATACTTACAAAAAAAAAAATTCTGAAAAATGTCGTTCTGGGAGCGCCGCGAATACTTCTTTTATGAATATTTTACTTCTGTTAGTTTTCCTACGACGCCACATGAAGCAGTCGAATGGCAGATAGGATCTGAACAGGATGCGTCCATGCACGTCCTGGGAGCGCCGCGAATACTTTTTTTATGAATATTTTACTTCTGTTAGTTTTCCTACGACGCCACATGAAGCAGTCGAATGGCAGCTAGGATCTGAACAGGATGCGTCCATGCACGTCCTGGGAGCGCCGCGAATACTTCTTTTATGAATATTTTACTTCTGTTAGTTTTCCTACGACGCCACATGAAGCAGTCGAAAGGCAGCTAGGATCTGAACAGGATGCGTCCATGCACGTCCTGGGAGCGCCGCGAATACTTTTTTTAGGAATATTTTACTTTTGTTAGTTTTCCTTTAATTCTTACAAGAAATATTAATTCTTACAAAAAATTAATTCTTTCAAAAAAAAACTTTTTCCAAAAAAAAAACATGATTAACTCTTACAAAACCATTTAATACTTACAAAAAAAAATTCTGAAAAATGTCGTTCTGGGAGCGCCGCGAATACTTTTTTTATGAATATTTTACTTCTGTTAGTTTTCCTACGACGCCACATGAAGCAGTCGAAAGGCAGCTAGGATCTGAACAGGATGCGTCCATGCACGTCCTGGGAGCGCCGCGAATACTTTTTTTATCAATATTTTACTTCTGTTAGTTTTCCTTTAATTCTTACAAGAAATATTAATTCTTACAAAAAATTAATTCTTTCAAAAAAAAATTTTTTCCAAAAAAAAACAGATTATCTCTTACGAAACCATTTAATACTTACAAAAAAAAAAATTCTGAAAAATGTCGTTCTGGGAGCGTCGCGAATACTTTTTTTTATGAATATTTTACTTCTGTTAGTTTTCCTACGACGCCACATGAAGCAGTCGAAAGGCAGCTAGGATCTGAACAGGATGCGTCCATGCACGTCCTGGGAGCGCCGCGAATACTTTTTTTATGAATATTTTACTTCTGTTAGTTTTCCTACGACGCCACATGAAGCAGTCGAATGGCAGCTAGGATCTGAACAGGATGCGTCCATGCACGTCCTGGGAGCGCCGCGAATACTTTTTTTAGGAATATTTTACTTCTGTTAGTTTTCCTTTAATTCTTACAAGAAATATTAATTCTTACAAAAAATTAATTCTTTCAAAAAAAAACTTATTCCAAAAAAAAAACATGATTAACTCTTACAAAACCATTTAATACTTACAAAAAAAAAATTCTGAAAAATGTCGTTCTGGGAGCGCCGCGAATACTTTTTCTATGAATATTTTACTTCTGGTAGTTTTCCTACGACGCCACATGAAGCAGTCGAAAGGCAGCTAGGATCTGAACAGGATGCGTCCATGCACGTCCTGGGAGCGCCGCGAATACTTTTTTTATGAATATTTTACTTCTGTTAGTTTTCCTTTAATTCTTACAAGAAATATTAATTCTTACAAAAAATTAATTCTTTCAAAAAAAAATTTTTTCCAAAAAAAAACAGATTATCTCTTACGAAACCATTTAATACTTACAAAAAAAAAAAATTCTGAAAAATGTCGTTCTGGGAGCGTCGCGAATACTTTTTTTTATGAATATTTTACTTCTGTTAGTTTTCCTACGACGCCACATGAAGCAGTCGAAAGGCAGCTAGGATCTGAACAGGATGCGTCCATGCACGTCCTGGGAGCGCCGCGAATACTTTTTTTATGAATATTTTACTTCTGTTAGTTTTCCTACGACGCCACATGAAGCAGTCGAAAGGCAGCTAGGATCTGAACAGGATGCGTCCATGCACGTCCTGGGAGCGCCGCGAATACTTTTTTTAGGAATATTTTACTTCTGTTAGTTTTCCTACGACGCCACATGAAGCAGTCGAATGGCAGCTAGGATCTGAACAGGATGCGTCCATGCACGTCCTGGGAGCGCCGCGAATACTTTTTTTATGAATATTTTACTTCTGTTAGATTTCCTACGACGCCACATGAAGCAGTCGAAAGGCAGCTAGGATCTGAACAGGATGCGTCCATGCACGTCCTGGGAGCGCCGCGAATACTTTTTTTAGGAATATTTTACTTCTGTTAGTTTTCCTACGACGCCACATGAAGCAGTCGAAAGGCAGCTAGGATCTGAACAGGATGCGTCCATGCACGTCCTGGGAGCGCCGCGAATACTTTTTTTATGAATATTTTACTTCTGTTAGATTTCCTACGACGCCACATGAAGCAGTCGCAAGGCAGCTAGGATCTGAACAGGATGCGTCCATGCACGTCCTGGGAGCTCCGCGAATACTTTTTTTATCAATATTTTACTTCTGTTAGTTTTCCTTTAATTCTTACAAGAAATATTAATTCTTACAAAAAATTAATTCTTTCAAAAAAAAATTTTTTCCAAAAAAAAACAGATTATCTCTTACGAAACCATTTAATACTTACAAAAAAAAAAATTCTGAAAAATGTCGTTCTGGGAGCGTCGCGAATACTTTTTTTTATGAATATTTTACTTCTGTTAGTTTTCCTACGACGCCACATGAAGCAGTCGAATGGCAGATAGGATCTGAACAGGATGCGTCCATGCACGTCCTGGGAGCGCCGCGAATACTTTTTTTATGAATATTTTACTTCTGTTAGTTTTCCTACGACGCCACATGAAGCAGTCGAAAGGCAGCTAGGATCTGAACAGGATGCGTCCATGCACGTCCTGGGAGCGCCGCGAATACTTTTTTTATGAATATTTTACTTCTGTTAGTTTTCCTACGACGCCACATGAAGCAGTCGAAAGGCAGCTAGGATCTGAACAGGATGCGTCCATGCACGTCCTGGGAGCGCCGCGAATACTTTTTTTATGAATATTTTACTTCTGTTAGTTTTCCTTTAATTCTTACAAGAAATATTAATTCTTACAAAAAATTAATTCTTTCAAAAAAAAATTTTTTCCAAAAAAAAAACAGATTATCTCTTACGAAACCATTTAATACTTACAAAAAAAAATATTCTGAAAAATGTCGTTCTGGGAGCGTCGCGAATACTTTTTTTTATGAATATTTTACTTCTGTTAGTTTTCCTACGACGCCACATGAAGCAGTCGAAAGGCAGCTAGGATCTGAACAGGATGCGTCCATGCACGTCCTGGGAGCGCCGCGAATACTTTTTTTATGAATATTTTACTTCTGTTAGTTTTCCTTTAATTCTTCCAAGAAATATTAATTCTTACAAAAAATTAATTCTTTCAAAAAAAAATTTTTTCCAAAAAAAAACAGATTATCTCTTACGAAACCATTTAATACTTACAAAAAAAAAAATTCTGAAAAATGTCGTTCTGGGAGCGTCGCGAATACTTTTTTTTATGAATATTTTACTTCTGTTAGTTTTCCTACGACGCCACATGAAGCAGTCGAAAGGCAGCTAGGATCTGAACAGGATGCGTCCATGCACGTCCTGGGAGCGCCGCGAATACTTTTTTTATGAATATTTTACTTCTGTTAGATTTCCTACGACGCCACATGAAGCAGTCGCAAGGCAGCTAGGATCTGAACAGGATGCGTCCATGCACGTCCTGGGAGCGCCGCGAATACTTTTTTTAGGAATATTTTACTTCTGTTAGTTTTCCTACGACGCCACATGAAGCAGTCGAAAGGCAGCTAGGATCTGAACAGGATGCGTCCATGCACGTCCTGGGAGCGCCGCGAATACTTTTTTTAGGAATATTTTACTTCTGTTAGTTTTCCTTTAATTCTTACAAGAAATATTAATTCTTACAAAAAATTAATTCTTTCAAAAAAAACTTTTTCCAAAAAAAAAACAGATTAACTCTTACAAAACCATTTAATACTTACAAAAAAAAAATTCTGAAAAATGTCGTTCTGGGAGCGCCGCGAATACTTTTTTTATGAATATTTTACTTCTGTTAGTTTTCCTACGACGCCACATGAAGCAGTCGAAAGGCAGCTAGGATCTGAACAGGATGCGTCCATGCACGTCCTGGGAGCGCCGCGAATACTTTTTTTATGAATATTTTACTTCTGTTAGTTTTCCTACGACGCCACATGAAGCAGTCGAAAGGCAGCTAGGATCTGAACAGGATGCGTCCATGCACGTCCTGGGAGCGCCGCGAATACTTTTTTTATGAATATTTTACTTCTGTTAGTTTTCCTTTAATTCTTACAAGAAATATTAATTCTTACAAAAAATTAATTCTTTCAAAAAAAACTTTTTCCAAAAAAAAAACATGATTAACTCTTACAAAACCATTTAATACTTACAAAAAAAAAATTCTGAAAAATGTCGTTCTGGGAGCGCCGCGAATACTTTTTTTATGAATATTTTACTTCTGTTAGTTTTCCTACGACGCCACATGAAGCAGTCGAAAGGCAGCTAGGATCTGAACAGGATGCGTCCATGCACGTCCTGGGAGCGCCGCGAATACTTTTTTTATGAATATTTTACTTCTGTTAGTTTTCCTACGACGCCACATGAAGCAGTCGAATGGCAGCTAGGATCTGAACAGGATGCGTCCATGCACGTCCTGGGAGCGCCGCGAATACGTTTTTTAGGAATATTTTACTTCTGTTAGTTTTCCTTTAATTCTTACAAGAAATATTAATTCTTACAAAAAATTAATTCTTTCAAAAAAAAACTTTTTCCAAAAAAAAAACATGATTAACTCTTACAAAACCATTTAATACTTACAAAAAAAAATTCTGAAAAATGTCGTTCTGGGAGCGCCGCGAATACTTTTTTTATGAATATTTTACTTCTGGTAGTTTTCCTACGACGCCACATGAAGCAGTCGAAAGGCAGCTAGGATCTGAACAGGATGCGTCCATGCACGTCCTGGGAGCGCCGCGAATACTTTTTTTATGAATATTTTACTTCTGTTAGTTTTCCTTTAATTCTTACAAGAAATATTAATTCTTACAAAAAATTAATTCTTTCAAAAAAAACTTTTTCCAAAAAAAAAACAGATTAACTCTTACAAAACCATTTAATACTTACAAAAAAAAAATTCTGAAAAATGTCGTTCTGGGAGCGCCGCGAATACTTTTTTTATGAATATTTTACTTCTGTTAGTTTTCCTACGACGCCACATGAAGCAGTCGAAAGGCAGCTAGGATCTGAACAGGATGCGTCCATGCACGTCCTGGGAGCGCCGCGAATACTTTTTTTATGAATATTTTACTTCTGTTAGTTTTCCTTTAATTCTTCCAAGAAATATTAATTCTTACAAAAAATTAATTCTTTCAAAAAAAATTTTTTTCCAAAAAAAAACAGATTATCTCTTACGAAACCATTTAATACATACAAAAAAAAAATTCTGAAAAATGTCGTTCTGGGAGCGTCGCGAATACTTTTTTTTATGAATATTTTACTTCTGTTAGTTTTCCTACGACGCCACATGAAGCAGTCGAAAGGCAGCTAGGATCTGAACAGGATGCGTCCATGCACGTCCTGGGAGCGCCGCGAATACTTTTTTTAGGAATATTTTACTTCTGTTAGTTTTCCTACGACGCCACATGAAGCAGTCGAATGGCAGCTAGGATCTGAACAGGATGCGTCCATGCACGTCCTGGGACCGCCGCGAATACTTTTTTTATGAATATTTTACTTCTGTTAGTTTTCCTACGACGCCACATGAAGCAGTCGAAAGGCAGCTAGGATCTGAACAGGATGCGTCCATGCACGTCCTGGGAGCGCCGCGAATACTTTTTTTAGGAATATTTTACTTCTGTTAGTTTTCCTTTAATTCTTACAAGAAATATTAATTCTTACAAAAAATTAATTCTTTCAAAAAAAACTTTTTCCAAAAAAAAAACAGATTAACTCTTACAAAACCATTTAATACTTACAAAAAAAAAATTCTGAAAAATGTCGTTCTGGGAGCGCCGCGAATACTTTTTTTATGAATATTTTACTTCTGTTAGTTTTCCTACGACGCCACATGAAGCAGTCGAAAGGCAGCTAGGATCTGAACAGGATGCGTCCATGCACGTCCTGGGAGCGCCGCGAATACTTTTTTTATGAATATTTTACTTCTGTTAGTTTTCCTACGACGCCACATGAAGCAGTCGAAAGGCAGCTAGGATCTGAACAGGATGCGTCCATGCACGTCCTGGGAGCGCCGCGAATACTTTTTTTATGAATATTTTACTTCTGTTAGTTTTCCTTTAATTCTTACAAGAAATATTAATTCTTACAAAAAATTAATTCTTTCAAAAAAAACTTTTTCCAAAAAAAAAACATGATTAACTCTTACAAAACCATTTAATACTTACAAAAAAAAAATTCTGAAAAATGTCGTTCTGGGAGCGCCGCGAATACTTTTTTTATGAATATTTTACTTCTGTTAGTTTTCCTACGACGCCACATGAAGCAGTCGAAAGGCAGCTAGGATCTGAACAGGATGCGTCCATGCACGTCCTGGGAGCGCCGCGAATACTTTTTTTATGAATATTTTACTTCTGTTAGTTTTCCTACGACGCCACATGAAGCAGTCGAATGGCAGCTAGGATCTGAACAGGATGCGTCCATGCACGTCCTGGGAGCGCCGCGAATACGTTTTTTAGGAATATTTTACTTCTGTTAGTTTTCCTTTAATTCTTACAAGAAATATTAATTCTTACAAAAAATTAATTCTTTCAAAAAAAAACTTTTTCCAAAAAAAAAACATGATTAACTCTTACAAAACCATTTAATACTTACAAAAAAAAATTCTGAAAAATGTCGTTCTGGGAGCGCCGCGAATACTTTTTTTATGAATATTTTACTTCTGGTAGTTTTCCTACGACGCCACATGAAGCAGTCGAAAGGCAGCTAGGATCTGAACAGGATGCGTCCATGCACGTCCTGGGAGCGCCGCGAATACTTTTTTTATGAATATTTTACTTCTGTTAGTTTTCCTTTAATTCTTACAAGAAATATTAATTCTTACAAAAAATTAATTCTTTCAAAAAAAACTTTTTCCAAAAAAAAAACAGATTAACTCTTACAAAACCATTTAATACTTACAAAAAAAAAATTCTGAAAAATGTCGTTCTGGGAGCGCCGCGAATACTTTTTTTATGAATATTTTACTTCTGTTAGTTTTCCTACGACGCCACATGAAGCAGTCGAAAGGCAGCTAGGATCTGAACAGGATGCGTCCATGCACGTCCTGGGTGCGCCGCGAATACTTTTTTTAGGAATATTTTACTTCTGTTAGTTTTCCTACGACGCCACATGAAGCAGTCGAAAGGCAGCTAGGATCTGAACAGGATGCGTCCATGCACGTCCTGGGAGCGCCGCGAATACTTTTTTTAGGAATATTTTACTTCTGTTAGTTTTCCTTTAATTCTTACAAGAAATATTAATTCTTACAAAAAATTAATTCTTTCAAAAAAAACTTTTTCCAAAAAAAAAACAGATTAACTCTTACAAAACCATTTAATACTTACAAAAAAAAAATTCTGAAAAATGTCGTTCTGGGAGCGCCGCGAATACTTTTTTTATGAATATTTTACTTCTGTTAGTTTTCCTACGACGCCACATGAAGCAGTCGAAAGGCAGCTAGGATCTGAACAGGATGCGTCCATGCACGTCCTGGGAGCGCCGCGAATACTTTTTTTATGAATATTTTACTTCTGTTAGTTTTCCTACGACGCCACATGAAGCAGTCGAAAGGCAGCTAGGATCTGAACAGGATGCGTCCATGCACGTCCTGGGAGCGCCGCGAATACGTTTTTTATGAATATTTTACTTCTGTTAGTTTTCCTTTAATTCTTACAAGAAATATTAATTCTTACAAAAAATTAATTCTTTCAAAAAAAAATTTTTTCCAAAAAAAAAACAGATTATCTCTTACGAAACCATTTAATACTTACAAAAAAAAATATTCTGAAAAATGTCGTTCTGGGAGCGTCGCGAATACTTTTTTTTATGAATATTTTACTTCTGTTAGTTTTCCTACGACGCCACATGAAGCAGTCGAAAGGCAGCTAGGATCTGAACAGGATGCGTCCATGCACGTCCTGGGAGCGCCGCGAATACTTTTTTTATGAATATTTTACTTCTGTTAGTTTTCCTTTAATTCTTCCAAGAAATATTAATTCTTACAAAAAATTAATTCTTTCAAAAAAAAATTTTTTCCAAAAAAAAACAGATTATCTCTTACGAAACCATTTAATACTTACAAAAAAAAAAATTCTGAAAAATGTCGTTCTGGGAGCGTCGCGAATACTTTTTTTTATGAATATTTTACTTCTGTTAGTTTTCCTACGACGCCACATGAAGCAGTCGAAAGGCAGCTAGGATCTGAACAGGATGCGTCCATGCACGTCCTGGGAGCGCCGCGAATACTTTTTTTATGAATATTTTACTTCTGTTAGATTTCCTACGACGCCACATGAAGCAGTCGCAAGGCAGCTAGGATCTGAACAGGATGCGTCCATGCACGTCCTGGGAGCGCCGCGAATACTTTTTTTAGGAATATTTTACTTCTGTTAGTTTTCCTACGACGCCACATGAAGCAGTCGAAAGGCAGCTAGGATCTGAACAGGATGCGTCCATGCACGTCCTGGGAGCGCCGCGAATACTTTTTTTAGGAATATTTTACTTCTGTTAGTTTTCCTTTAATTCTTACAAGAAATATTAATTCTTACAAAAAATTAATTCTTTCAAAAAAAACTTTTTCCAAAAAAAAAACAGATTAACTCTTACAAAACCATTTAATACTTACAAAAAAAAAATTCTGAAAAATGTCGTTCTGGGAGCGCCGCGAATACTTTTTTTATGAATATTTTACTTCTGTTAGTTTTCCTACGACGCCACATGAAGCAGTCGAAAGGCAGCTAGGATCTGAACAGGATGCGTCCATGCACGTCCTGGGAGCGCCGCGAATACTTTTTTTATGAATATTTTACTTCTGTTAGTTTTCCTACGACGCCACATGAAGCAGTCGAAAGGCAGCTAGGATCTGAACAGGATGCGTCCATGCACGTCCTGGGAGCGCCGCGAATACTTTTTTTATGAATATTTTACTTCTGTTAGTTTTCCTTTAATTCTTACAAGAAATATTAATTCTTACAAAAAATTAATTCTTTCAAAAAAAACTTTTTCCAAAAAAAAAACATGATTAACTCTTACAAAACCATTTAATACTTACAAAAAAAAAATTCTGAAAAATGTCGTTCTGGGAGCGCCGCGAATACTTTTTTTATGAATATTTTACTTCTGTTAGTTTTCCTACGACGCCACATGAAGCAGTCGAAAGGCAGCTAGGATCTGAACAGGATGCGTCCATGCACGTCCTGGGAGCGCCGCGAATACTTTTTTTATGAATATTTTACTTCTGTTAGTTTTCCTACGACGCCACATGAAGCAGTCGAATGGCAGCTAGGATCTGAACAGGATGCGTCCATGCACGTCCTGGGAGCGCCGCGAATACGTTTTTTAGGAATATTTTACTTCTGTTAGTTTTCCTTTAATTCTTACAAGAAATATTAATTCTTACAAAAAATTAATTCTTTCAAAAAAAAACTTTTTCCAAAAAAAAAACATGATTAACTCTTACAAAACCATTTAATACTTACAAAAAAAAATTCTGAAAAATGTCGTTCTGGGAGCGCCGCGAATACTTTTTTTATGAATATTTTACTTCTGGTAGTTTTCCTACGACGCCACATGAAGCAGTCGAAAGGCAGCTAGGATCTGAACAGGATGCGTCCATGCACGTCCTGGGAGCGCCGCGAATACTTTTTTTATGAATATTTTACTTCTGTTAGTTTTCCTTTAATTCTTACAAGAAATATTAATTCTTACAAAAAATTAATTCTTTCAAAAAAAACTTTTTCCAAAAAAAAAACAGATTAACTCTTACAAAACCATTTAATACTTACAAAAAAAAAATTCTGAAAAATGTCGTTCTGGGAGCGCCGCGAATACTTTTTTTATGAATATTTTACTTCTGTTAGTTTTCCTACGACGCCACATGAAGCAGTCGAAAGGCAGCTAGGATCTGAACAGGATGCGTCCATGCACGTCCTGGGAGCGCCGCGAATACTTTTTTTATGAATATTTTACTTCTGTTAGTTTTCCTTTAATTCTTCCAAGAAATATTAATTCTTACAAAAAATTAATTCTTTCAAAAAAAATTTTTTTCCAAAAAAAAACAGATTATCTCTTACGAAACCATTTAATACATACAAAAAAAAAATTCTGAAAAATGTCGTTCTGGGAGCGTCGCGAATACTTTTTTTTATGAATATTTTACTTCTGTTAGTTTTCCTACGACGCCACATGAAGCAGTCGAAAGGCAGCTAGGATCTGAACAGGATGCGTCCATGCACGTCCTGGGAGCGCCGCGAATACTTTTTTTAGGAATATTTTACTTCTGTTAGTTTTCCTACGACGCCACATGAAGCAGTCGAATGGCAGCTAGGATCTGAACAGGATGCGTCCATGCACGTCCTGGGACCGCCGCGAATACTTTTTTTATGAATATTTTACTTCTGTTAGTTTTCCTACGACGCCACATGAAGCAGTCGAAAGGCAGCTAGGATCTGAACAGGATGCGTCCATGCACGTCCTGGGAGCGCCGCGAATACTTTTTTTAGGAATATTTTACTTCTGTTAGTTTTCCTTTAATTCTTACAAGAAATATTAATTCTTACAAAAAATTAATTCTTTCAAAAAAAACTTTTTCCAAAAAAAAAACAGATTAACTCTTACAAAACCATTTAATACTTACAAAAAAAAAATTCTGAAAAATGTCGTTCTGGGAGCGCCGCGAATACTTTTTTTATGAATATTTTACTTCTGTTAGTTTTCCTACGACGCCACATGAAGCAGTCGAAAGGCAGCTAGGATCTGAACAGGATGCGTCCATGCACGTCCTGGGAGCGCCGCGAATACTTTTTTTATGAATATTTTACTTCTGTTAGTTTTCCTACGACGCCACATGAAGCAGTCGAAAGGCAGCTAGGATCTGAACAGGATGCGTCCATGCACGTCCTGGGAGCGCCGCGAATACTTTTTTTATGAATATTTTACTTCTGTTAGTTTTCCTTTAATTCTTACAAGAAATATTAATTCTTACAAAAAATTAATTCTTTCAAAAAAAACTTTTTCCAAAAAAAAAACATGATTAACTCTTACAAAACCATTTAATACTTACAAAAAAAAAATTCTGAAAAATGTCGTTCTGGGAGCGCCGCGAATACTTTTTTTATGAATATTTTACTTCTGTTAGTTTTCCTACGACGCCACATGAAGCAGTCGAAAGGCAGCTAGGATCTGAACAGGATGCGTCCATGCACGTCCTGGGAGCGCCGCGAATACTTTTTTTATGAATATTTTACTTCTGTTAGTTTTCCTACGACGCCACATGAAGCAGTCGAATGGCAGCTAGGATCTGAACAGGATGCGTCCATGCACGTCCTGGGAGCGCCGCGAATACGTTTTTTAGGAATATTTTACTTCTGTTAGTTTTCCTTTAATTCTTACAAGAAATATTAATTCTTACAAAAAATTAATTCTTTCAAAAAAAAACTTTTTCCAAAAAAAAAACATGATTAACTCTTACAAAACCATTTAATACTTACAAAAAAAAATTCTGAAAAATGTCGTTCTGGGAGCGCCGCGAATACTTTTTTTATGAATATTTTACTTCTGGTAGTTTTCCTACGACGCCACATGAAGCAGTCGAAAGGCAGCTAGGATCTGAACAGGATGCGTCCATGCACGTCCTGGGAGCGCCGCGAATACTTTTTTTATGAATATTTTACTTCTGTTAGTTTTCCTTTAATTCTTACAAGAAATATTAATTCTTACAAAAAATTAATTCTTTCAAAAAAAACTTTTTCCAAAAAAAAAACAGATTAACTCTTACAAAACCATTTAATACTTACAAAAAAAAAATTCTGAAAAATGTCGTTCTGGGAGCGCCGCGAATACTTTTTTTATGAATATTTTACTTCTGTTAGTTTTCCTACGACGCCACATGAAGCAGTCGAAAGGCAGCTAGGATCTGAACAGGATGCGTCCATGCACGTCCTGGGAGCGCCGCGAATACTTTTTTTATGAATATTTTACTTCTGTTAGTTTTCCTTTAATTCTTCCAAGAAATATTAATTCTTACAAAAAATTAATTCTTTCAAAAAAAAATTTTTTCCAAAAAAAAACAGATTATCTCTTACGAAACCATTTAATACATACAAAAAAAAAATTCTGAAAAATGTCGTTCTGGGAGCGTCGCGAATACTTTTTTTTATGAATATTTTACTTCTGTTAGTTTTCCTACGACGCCACATGAAGCAGTCGAAAGGCAGCTAGGATCTGAACAGGATGCGTCCATGCACGTCCTGGGAGCGCCGCGAATACTTTTTTTAGGAATATTTTACTTCTGTTAGTTTTCCTACGACGCCACATGAAGCAGTCGAATGGCAGCTAGGATCTGAACAGGATGCGTCCATGCACGTCCTGGGACCGCCGCGAATACTTTTTTTATGAATATTTTACTTCTGTTAGTTTTCCTTTAATTCTTCCAAGAAATATTAATTCTTACAAAAAATTAATTCTTTCAAAAAAAATTTTTTTCCAAAAAAAAACAGATTATCTCTTACGAAACCATTTAATACATACAAAAAAAAAATTCTGAAAAATGTCGTTCTGGGAGCGTCGCGAATACTTTTTTTTATGAATATTTTACTTCTGTTAGTTTTCCTACGACGCCACATGAAGCAGTCGAAAGGCAGCTAGGATCTGAACAGGATGCGTCCATGCACGTCCTGGGAGCGCCGCGAATACTTTTTTTAGGAATATTTTACTTCTGTTAGTTTTCCTACGACGCCACATGAAGCAGTCGAATGGCAGCTAGGATCTGAACAGGATGCGTCCATGCACGTCCTGGGAGCGCCGCGAATACTTTTTTTAGGAATATTTTACTTCTGTTAGTTTTCCTTTAATTCTTACAAGAAATATTAATTCTTACAAAAAATTAATTCTTTCAAAAAAAACTTTTTCCAAAAAAAAAACAGATTAACTCTTACAAAACCATTTAATACTTACAAAAAAAAAATTCTGAAAAATGTCGTTCTGGGAGCGCCGCGAATACTTT
Source organism: Andrena praecox (assembly GCA_963932275.1). Lineage (NCBI taxonomy): Eukaryota > Metazoa > Arthropoda > Insecta > Hymenoptera > Andrenidae > Andrena > Andrena praecox. Next base: position 74,376 of record CAWVQO010000003.1, read on the forward strand.
TTTTATGAATATTTTACTTCTGTTAGTTTTCCTACGACGCCACATGAAGCAGTCGAAAGGCAGCTAGGATCTGAACAGGATGCGTCCATGCACGTCCTGGGAGCGCCGCGAATACTTTTTTTATGAATATTTTACTTCTGTTAGTTTTCCTACGACGCCACATGAAGCAGTCGAAAGGCAGCTAGGATCTGAACAGGATGCGTCCATGCACGTCCTGGGAGCGCCGCGAATACTTTTTTTATGAATATTTTACTTCTGTTAGTTTTCCTTTAATTCTTACAAGAAATATTAATTCTTACAAAAAATTAATTCTTTCAAAAAAAACTTTTTCCAAAAAAAAAACATGATTAACTCTTACAAAACCATTTAATACTTACAAAAAAAAAATTCTGAAAAATGTCGTTCTGGGAGCGCCGCGAATACTTTTTTTATGAATATTTTACTTCTGTTAGTTTTCCTACGACGCCACATGAAGCAGTCGAAAGGCAGCTAGGATCTGAACAGGATGCGTCCATGCACGTCCTGGGAGCGCCGCGAATACTTTTTTTATGAATATTTTACTTCTGTTAGTTTTCCTACGACGCCACATGAAGCAGTCGAATGGCAGCTAGGATCTGAACAGGATGCGTCCATGCACGTCCTGGGAGCGCCGCGAATACGTTTTTTAGGAATATTTTACTTCTGTTAGTTTTCCTTTAATTCTTACAAGAAATATTAATTCTTACAAAAAATTAATTCTTTCAAAAAAAAACTTTTTCCAAAAAAAAAACATGATTAACTCTTACAAAACCATTTAATACTTACAAAAAAAAATTCTGAAAAATGTCGTTCTGGGAGCGCCGCGAATACTTTTTTTATGAATATTTTACTTCTGGTAGTTTTCCTACGACGCCACATGAAGCAGTCGAAAGGCAGCTAGGATCTGAACAGGATGCGTCCATGCACGTCCTGGGAGCGCCGCGAATACTTTTTTTATGAATATTTTACTTCTGTTAGTTTTCCTTTAATTCTTACAAGAAATATTAATTCTTACAAAAAATTAATTCTTTCAAAAAAAACTTTTTCCAAAAAAAAAACAGATTAACTCTTACAAAACCATTTAATACTTACAAAAAAAAAATTCTGAAAAATGTCGTTCTGGGAGCGCCGCGAATACTTTTTTTATGAATATTTTACTTCTGTTAGTTTTCCTACGACGCCACATGAAGCAGTCGAAAGGCAGCTAGGATCTGAACAGGATGCGTCCATGCACGTCCTGGGAGCGCCGCGAATACTTTTTTTATGAATATTTTACTTCTGTTAGTTTTCCTTTAATTCTTCCAAGAAATATTAATTCTTACAAAAAATTAATTCTTTCAAAAAAAAATTTTTTCCAAAAAAAAACAGATTATCTCTTACGAAACCATTTAATACATACAAAAAAAAAATTCTGAAAAATGTCGTTCTGGGAGCGTCGCGAATACTTTTTTTTATGAATATTTTACTTCTGTTAGTTTTCCTACGACGCCACATGAAGCAGTCGAAAGGCAGCTAGGATCTGAACAGGATGCGTCCATGCACGTCCTGGGAGCGCCGCGAATACTTTTTTTAGGAATATTTTACTTCTGTTAGTTTTCCTACGACGCCACATGAAGCAGTCGAATGGCAGCTAGGATCTGAACAGGATGCGTCCATGCACGTCCTGGGACCGCCGCGAATACTTTTTTTATGAATATTTTACTTCTGTTAGTTTTCCTACGACGCCACATGAAGCAGTCGAAAGGCAGCTAGGATCTGAACAGGATGCGTCCATGCACGTCCTGGGAGCGCCGCGAATACTTTTTTTATGAATATTTTACTTCTGTTAGTTTTCCTACGACGCCACATGAAGCAGTCGAAAGGCAGCTAGGATCTGAACAGGATGCGTCCATGCACGTCCTGGGAGCGCCGCGAATACTTTTTTTATGAATATTTTACTTCTGTTAGTTTTCCTTTAATTCTTACAAGAAATATTAATTCTTACAAAAAATTAATTCTTTCAAAAAAAACTTTTTCCAAAAAAAAAACATGATTAACTCTTACAAAACCATTTAATACTTACAAAAAAAAAATTCTGAAAAATGTCGTTCTGGGAGCGCCGCGAATACTTTTTTTATGAATATTTTACTTCTGTTAGTTTTCCTACGACGCCACATGAAGCAGTCGAAAGGCAGCTAGGATCTGAACAGGATGCGTCCATGCACGTCCTGGGAGCGCCGCGAATACTTTTTTTATGAATATTTTACTTCTGTTAGTTTTCCTACGACGCCACATGAAGCAGTCGAATGGCAGCTAGGATCTGAACAGGATGCGTCCATGCACGTCCTGGGAGCGCCGCGAATACGTTTTTTAGGAATATTTTACTTCTGTTAGTTTTCCTTTAATTCTTACAAGAAATATTAATTCTTACAAAAAATTAATTCTTTCAAAAAAAAACTTTTTCCAAAAAAAAAACATGATTAACTCTTACAAAACCATTTAATACTTACAAAAAAAAATTCTGAAAAATGTCGTTCTGGGAGCGCCGCGAATACTTTTTTTATGAATATTTTACTTCTGGTAGTTTTCCTACGACGCCACATGAAGCAGTCGAAAGGCAGCTAGGATCTGAACAGGATGCGTCCATGCACGTCCTGGGAGCGCCGCGAATACTTTTTTTATGAATATTTTACTTCTGTTAGTTTTCCTTTAATTCTTACAAGAAATATTAATTCTTACAAAAAATTAATTCTTTCAAAAAAAAATTTTTTCCAAAAAAAAAACAGATTATCTCTTACGAAACCATTTAATACTTACAAAAAAAAAAATTCTGAAAAATGTCGTTCTGGGAGCGCCGCGAATACTTTTTTTATGAATATTTTACTTCTGTTAGTTTTCCTACGACGCCACATGAAGCAGTCGAAAGGCAGCTAGGATCTGAACAGGATGCGTCCATGCACGTCCTGGGAGCGCCGCGAATACTTTTTTTATCAATATTTTACTTCTGTTAGTTTTCCTTTAATTCTTACAAGAAATATTAATTCTTACAAAAAATTAATTCTTTCAAAAAAAAACTTTTTCCAAAAAAAAAACATGATTAACTCTTACAAAACCATTTAATACTTACAAAAAAAAATTCTGAAAAATGTCGTTCTGGGAGCGCCGCGAATACTTTTTTTATGAATATTTTACTTCTGGTAGTTTTCCTACGACGCCACATGAAGCAGTCGAAAGGCAGCTAGGATCTGAACAGGATGCGTCCATGCACGTCCTGGGAGCGCCGCGAATACTTTTTTTATGAATATTTTACTTCTGTTAGTTTTCCTTTAATTCTTACAAGAAATATTAATTCTTACAAAAAATTAATTCTTTCAAAAAAAAATTTTTTCCAAAAAAAAAACAGATTATCTCTTACGAAACCATTTAATACTTACAAAAAAAAAAATTCTGAAAAATGTCGTTCTGGGAGCGCCGCGAATACTTTTTTTATGAATATTTTACTTCTGTTAGTTTTCCTACGACGCCACATGAAGCAGTCGAAAGGCAGCTAGGATCTGAACAGGATGCGTCCATGCACGTCCTGGGAGCGCCGCGAATACTTTTTTTATCAATATTTTACTTCTGTTAGTTTTCCTTTAATTCTTACAAGAAATATTAATTCTTACAAAAAATTAATTCTTTCAAAAAAAACTTTTTCCAAAAAAAAAACATGATTAACTCTTACAAAACCATTTAATACTTACAAAAAAAAAATTCTGAAAAATGTCGTTCTGGGAGCGCCGCGAATACTTTTTTTATGAATATTTTACTTCTGTTAGTTTTCCTACGACGCCACATGAAGCAGTCGAAAGGCAGCTAGGATCTGAACAGGATGCGTCCATGCACGTCCTGGGAGCGCCGCGAATACTTTTTTTATGAATATTTTACTTCTGTTAGTTTTCCTACGACGCCACATGAAGCAGTCGAATGGCAGCTAGGATCTGAACAGGATGCGTCCATGCACGTCCTGGGAGCGCCGCGAATACGTTTTTTAGGAATATTTTACTTCTGTTAGTTTTCCTTTAATTCTTACAAGAAATATTAATTCTTACAAAAAATTAATTCTTTCAAAAAAAAACTTTTTCCAAAAAAAAAACATGATTAACTCTTACAAAACCATTTAATACTTACAAAAAAAAATTCTGAAAAATGTCGTTCTGGGAGCGCCGCGAATACTTTTTTTATGAATATTTTACTTCTGGTAGTTTTCCTACGACGCCACATGAAGCAGTCGAAAGGCAGCTAGGATCTGAACAGGATGCGTCCATGCACGTCCTGGGAGCGCCGCGAATACTTTTTTTATGAATATTTTACTTCTGTTAGTTTTCCTTTAATTCTTACAAGAAATATTAATTCTTACAAAAAATTAATTCTTTCAAAAAAAAATTTTTTCCAAAAAAAAAACAGATTATCTCTTACGAAACCATTTAATACTTACAAAAAAAAAAATTCTGAAAAATGTCGTTCTGGGAGCGCCGCGAATACTTTTTTTATGAATATTTTACTTCTGTTAGTTTTCCTACGACGCCACATGAAGCAGTCGAAAGGCAGCTAGGATCTGAACAGGATGCGTCCATGCACGTCCTGGGAGCGCCGCGAATACTTTTTTTATCAATATTTTACTTCTGTTAGTTTTCCTTTAATTCTTACAAGAAATATTAATTCTTACAAAAAATTAATTCTTTCAAAAAAAAACTTTTTCCAAAAAAAAAACATGATTAACTCTTACAAAACCATTTAATACTTACAAAAAAAAATTCTGAAAAATGTCGTTCTGGGAGCGCCGCGAATACTTTTTTTATGAATATTTTACTTCTGGTAGTTTTCCTACGACGCCACATGAAGCAGTCGAAAGGCAGCTAGGATCTGAACAGGATGCGTCCATGCACGTCCTGGGAGCGCCGCGAATACTTTTTTTATGAATATTTTACTTCTGTTAGTTTTCCTTTAATTCTTACAAGAAATATTAATTCTTACAAAAAATTAATTCTTTCAAAAAAAAATTTTTTCCAAAAAAAAAACAGATTATCTCTTACGAAACCATTTAATACTTACAAAAAAAAAAATTCTGAAAAATGTCGTTCTGGGAGCGCCGCGAATACTTTTTTTATGAATATTTTACTTCTGTTAGTTTTCCTACGACGCCACATGAAGCAGTCGAAAGGCAGCTAGGATCTGAACAGGATGCGTCCATGCACGTCCTGGGAGCGCCGCGAATACTTTTTTTATCAATATTTTACTTCTGTTAGTTTTCCTTTAATTCTTACAAGAAATATTAATTCTTACAAAAAATTAATTCTTTCAAAAAAAAATTTTTTCCAAAAAAAAAAACAGATTATCTCTTACGAAACCATTTAATACTTACAAAAAAAAAAATTCTGAAAAATGTCGTTCTGGGAGCGTCGCGAATACTTTTTTTTATGAATATTTTACTTCTGTTAGTTTTCCTACGACGCCACATGAAGCAGTCGAAAGGCAGCTAGGATCTGAACAGGATGCGTCCATGCACGTCCTGGGAGCGCCGCGAATACTTTTTTTATGAATATTTTACTTCTGTTAGTTTTCCTACGACGCCACATGAAGCAGTCGAATGGCAGCTAGGATCTGAACAGGATGCGTCCATGCACGTCCTGGGAGCGCCGCGAATACTTTTTTTAGGAATATTTTACTTCTGTTAGTTTTCCTTTAATTCTTACAAGAAATATTAATTCTTACAAAAAATTAATTCTTTCAAAAAAAAACTTTTTCCAAAAAAAAAACATGATTAACTCTTACAAAACCATTTAATACTTACAAAAAAAAAATTCTGAAAAATGTCGTTCTGGGAGCGTCGCGAATACTTTTTTTTATGAATATTTTACTTCTGTTAGTTTTCCTACGACGCCACATGAAGCAGTCGAAAGGCAGCTAGGATCTGAACAGGATGCGTCCATGCACGTCCTGGGAGCGCCGCGAATACTTTTTTTATGAATATTTTACTTCTGTTAGTTTTCCTACGACGCCACATGAAGCAGTCGAATGGCAGCTAGGATCTGAACAGGATGCGTCCATGCACGTCCTGGGAGCGCCGCGAATACTTTTTTTATGAATATTTTACTTCTGTTAGTTTTCCTACGACGCCACATGAAACAGTCGAAAGGCAGCTAGGATCTGAACAGGATGCGTCCATGCACGTCCTGGGAGCGCCGCGAATACTTCTTTTATGAATATTTTACTTCTGTTAGTTTTCCTACGACGCCACATGAAGCAGTCGAATGGCAGCTAGGATCTGAACAGGATGCGTCCATGCACGTCCTGGGAGCGCCGCGAATACTTTTTTTATGAATATTTTACTTCTGTTAGTTTTCCTTTAATTCTTACAAGAAATATTAATTCTTACAAAAAATTAATTCTTTCAAAAAAAAAATTTTTCCAAAAAAAAACAGATTATCTCTTACAAAACCATTTAATACTTACAAAAAAAAAAATTCTGAAAAATGTCGTTCTGGGAGCGTCGCGAATACTTTTTTTTATGAATATTTTACTTCTGTTAGTTTTCCAACGACGCCACATGAAGCAGTCGAAAGGCAGCTAGGATCTGAACAGGATGCGTCCATGCACGTCCTGGGAGCGCCGCGAATACTTCTTTTATGAATATTTTACTTCTGTTAGTTTTCCTACGACGCCACATGAAACAGTCGAAAGGCAGCTAGGATCTGAACAGGATGCGTCCATGCACGTCCTGGGAGCGCCGCGAATACTTTTTTTATGAATATTTTACTTCTGTTAGTTTTCCTACGGCGCCACATGAAGCAGTCGAATGGCAGCTAGGATCTGAACAGGATGCGTCCATGCACGTCCTGGGAGCGCCGCGAATACTTCTTTTATGAATATTTTACTTCTGTTAGTTTTCCTACGACGCCACATGAAGCAGTCGAAAGGCAGCTAGGATCTGAACAGGATGCGTCCATGCACGTCCTGGGAGCGCCGCGAATACTTCTTTTATGAATATTTTACTTCTGTTAGTTTTCCTACGACGCCACATGAAGCAGTCGAAAGGCAGCTAGGATCTGAACAGGATGCGTCCATGCACGTCCTGGGAGCGCCGCGAATACTTCTTTTATGAATATTTTACTTCTGTTAGTTTTCCTACGACGCCACATGAAGCAGTCGAATGGCAGCTAGGATCTGAACAGGATGCGTCCATGCACGTCCTGGGAGCGCCGCGAATACTTCTTTTATGAATATTTTACTTCTGTTAGTTTTCCTACGACGCCACATGAAACAGTCGAAAGGCAGCTAGGATCTGAACAGGATGCGTCCATGCACGTCCTGGGAGCGCCGCGAATACTTTTTTTAGGAATATTTTACTTCTGTTAGTTTTCCTTTAATTCTTACAAGAAATATTAATTCTTACAAAAAATTAATTCTTTCAAAAAAAAATTTTTTCCAAAAAAAAAACAGATTATCTTTTACGAAACCATTTAATACTTACAAAAAAAAAAATTCTGAAAAATGTCGTTCTGGGAGCGTCGCGAATACTTTTTTTTATGAATATTTTACTTCTGTTAGTTTTCCTACGACGCCACATGAAGCAGTCGAAAGGCAGCTAGGATCTGAACAGGATGCGTCCATGCACGTCCTGGGAGCGCCGCGAATACTTTTTTTATGAATATTTTACTTCTGTTAGTTTTCCTACGACGCCACATGAAGCAGTCGAATGGCAGCTAGGATCTGAACAGGATGCGTCCATGCACGTCCTGGGAGCGCCGCGAATACTTTTTTTATGAATATTTTACTTCTGTTAGTTTTCCAACGACGCCACATGAAGCAGTCGAAAGGCAGCTAGGATCTGAACAGGATGCGTCCATGCACGTCCTGGGAGCGCCGCGAATACTTTTTTTATGAATATTTTACTTCTGTTAGTTTTCCTACGACGCCACATGAAGCAGTCGAATGGCAGCTAGGATCTGAACAGGATGCGTCCATGCACGTCCTGGGAGCGCCGCGAATACTTCTTTTATGAATATTTTACTTCTGTTAGTTTTCCTACGACGCCACATGAAGCAGTCGAAAGGCAGCTAGGATCTGAACAGGATGCGTCCATGCACGTCCTGGGAGCGCCGCGAATACTTCTTTTATGAATATTTTACTTCTGTTAGTTTTCCTACGACGCCACATGAAGCAGTCGAATGGCAGCTAGGATCTGAACAGGATGCGTCCATGCACGTCCTGGGAGCGCCGCGAATACTTTTTTTATGAATATTTTACTTCTGTTAGTTTTCCTTTAATTCTTACAAGAAATATTAATTCTTACAAAAAATTAATTCTTTCAAAAAAAAAATTTTTCCAAAAAAAAACAGATTATCTCTTACAAAACCATTTAATACTTACAAAAAAAAAAATTCTGAAAAATGTCGTTCTGGGAGCGTCGCGAATACTTTTTTTTATGAATATTTTACTTCTGTTAGTTTTCCAACGACGCCACATGAAGCAGTCGAAAGGCAGCTAGGATCTGAACAGGATGCGTCCATGCACGTCCTGGGAGCGCCGCGAATACTTCTTTTATGAATATTTTACTTCTGTTAGTTTTCCTACGACGCCACATGAAACAGTCGAAAGGCAGCTAGGATCTGAACAGGATGCGTCCATGCACGTCCTGGGAGCGCCGCGAATACTTTTTTTATGAATATTTTACTTCTGTTAGTTTTCCTACGGCGCCACATGAAGCAGTCGAATGGCAGCTAGGATCTGAACAGGATGCGTCCATGCACGTCCTGGGAGCGCCGCGAATACTTCTTTTATGAATATTTTACTTCTGTTAGTTTTCCTACGACGCCACATGAAGCAGTCGAAAGGCAGCTAGGATCTGAACAGGATGCGTCCATGCACGTCCTGGGAGCGCCGCGAATACTTCTTTTATGAATATTTTACTTCTGTTAGTTTTCCTACGACGCCACATGAAGCAGTCGAAAGGCAGCTAGGATCTGAACAGGATGCGTCCATGCACGTCCTGGGAGCGCCGCGAATACTTCTTTTATGAATATTTTACTTCTGTTAGTTTTCCTACGACGCCACATGAAGCAGTCGAATGGCAGCTAGGATCTGAACAGGATGCGTCCATGCACGTCCTGGGAGCGCCGCGAATACTTCTTTTATGAATATTTTACTTCTGTTAGTTTTCCTACGACGCCACATGAAACAGTCGAAAGGCAGCTAGGATCTGAACAGGATGCGTCCATGCACGTCCTGGGAGCGCCGCGAATACTTTTTTTAGGAATATTTTACTTCTGTTAGTTTTCCTTTAATTCTTACAAGAAATATTAATTCTTACAAAAAATTAATTCTTTCAAAAAAAAATTTTTTCCAAAAAAAAAACAGATTATCTTTTACGAAACCATTTAATACTTACAAAAAAAAAAATTCTGAAAAATGTCGTTCTGGGAGCGTCGCGAATACTTTTTTTTATGAATATTTTACTTCTGTTAGTTTTCCTACGACGCCACATGAAGCAGTCGAAAGGCAGCTAGGATCTGAACAGGATGCGTCCATGCACGTCCTGGGAGCGCCGCGAATACTTTTTTTATGAATATTTTACTTCTGTTAGTTTTCCTACGACGCCACATGAAGCAGTCGAATGGCAGCTAGGATCTGAACAGGATGCGTCCATGCACGTCCTGGGAGCGCCGCGAATACTTTTTTTATGAATATTTTACTTCTGTTAGTTTTCCAACGACGCCACATGAAGCAGTCGAAAGGCAGCTAGGATCTGAACAGGATGCGTCCATGCACGTCCTGGGAGCGCCGCGAATACTTTTTTTATGAATATTTTACTTCTGTTAGTTTTCCTACGACGCCACATGAAGCAGTCGAATGGCAGCTAGGATCTGAACAGGATGCGTCCATGCACGTCCTGGGAGCGCCGCGAATACTTCTTTTATGAATATTTTACTTCTGTTAGTTTTCCTACGACGCCACATGAAGCAGTCGAAAGGCAGCTAGGATCTGAACAGGATGCGTCCATGCACGTCCTGGGAGCGCCGCGAATACTTCTTTTATGAATATTTTACTTCTGTTAGCTTTCCTACGACGCCACATGAAGCAGTCGAAAGGCAGCTAGGATCTGAACAGGATGCGTCCATGCACGTCCTGGGAGCGCCGCGAATACTTTTTTTATGAATATTTTACTTCTGTTAGTTTTCCTACGACGCCACATGAAGCAGTCGAAAGGCAGCTAGGATCTGAACAGGATGCGTCCATGCACGTCCTGGGAGCGCCGCGAATACTTTTTTTATGAATATTTTACTTCTGTTAGTTTTCCTACGACGCCACATGAAGCAGTCGAAAGGCAGCTAGGATCTGAACAGGATGCGTCCATGCACGTCCTGGGAGCGCCGCGAATACTTTTTTTATGAATATTTTACTTCTGTTAGTTTTCCTACGACGCCACATGAAGCAGTCGAAAGGCAGCTAGGATCTGAACAGGATGCGCCCATGCACGTCCTGGGAGCGCCGCGAATACTTTTTTTATGAATATTTTACTTCTGTTAGTTTTCCTACGACGCCACATGAAGCAGTCGAAAGGCAGCTAGGATCTGAACAGGATGCGTCCATGCACGTCCTGGGAGCGCCGCGAATACTTCTTTTATGAATATTTTACTTCTGTTAGTTTTCCTACGACGCCACATGAAGCAGTCGAAAGGCAGCTAGGATCTGAACAGGATGCGTCCATGCACGTCCTGGGAGCGCCGCGAATACTTCTTTTATGAATATTTTACTTCTGTTAGCTTTCCTACGACGCCACATGAAGCAGTCGAAAGGCAGCTAGGATCTGAACAGGATGCGTCCATGCACGTCCTGGGAGCGCCGCGAATACTTTTTTTATGAATATTTTACTTCTGTTAGTTTTCCTACGACGCCACATGAAGCAGTCGAAAGGCAGCTAGGATCTGAACAGGATGCGTCCATGCACGTCCTGGGAGCGCCGCGAATACTTCTTTTATGAATATTTTACTTCTGTTAGCTTTCCTACGACGCCACATGAAGCAGTCGAAAGGCAGCTAGGATCTGAACAGGATGCGTCCATGCACGTCCTGGGAGCGCCGCGAATACTTTTTTTATGAATATTTTACTTCTGTTAGTTTTCCTACGACGCCACATGAAGCAGTCGAAAGGCAGCTAGGATCTGAACAGGATGCGTCCATGCACGTCCTGGGAGCGCCGCGAATACTTTTTTTATGAATATTTTACTTCTGTTAGTTTTCCTACGACGCCACATGAAGCAGTCGAAAGGCAGCTAGGATCTGAACAGGATGCGTCCATGCACGTCCTGGGAGCGCCGCGAATACTTTTTTTATGAATATTTTACTTCTGTTAGTTTTCCTACGACGCCACATGAAGCAGTCGAAAGGCAGCTAGGATCTGAACAGGATGCGCCCATGCACGTCCTGGGAGCGCCGCGAATACTTTTTTTATGAATATTTTACTTCTGTTAGTTTTCCTACGACGCCACATGAAGCAGTCGAAAGGCAGCTAGGATCTGAACAGGATGCGTCCATGCACGTCCTGGGAGCGCCGCGAATACTTTTTTTATGAATATTTTACTTCTGTTAGTTTTCCTACGACGCCACATGAAGCAGTCGAAAGGCAGCTAGGATCTGAACAGGATGCGTCCATGCACGTCCTGGGAGCGCCGCGAATACTTTTTTTATGAATATTTTACTTCTGTTAGTTTTCCTACGACGCCACATGAAGCAGTCGAAAGGCAGCTAGGATCTGAACAGGATGCGCCCATGCACGTCCTGGGAGCGCCGCGAATACTTTTTTTATGAATATTTTACTTCTGTTAGTTTTCCTACGACGCCACATGAAGCAGTCGAATGGCAGCTAGGATCTGAACAGGATGCGTCCATGCACGTCCTGGGAGCGCCGCGAATACTTTTTTTATGAATATTTTACTTCTGTTAGTTTTCCTACGACGCCACATGAAACAGTCGAAAGGCAGCTAGGATCTGAACAGGATGCGTCCATGCACGTCCTGGGAGCGCCGCGAATACTTCTTTTATGAATATTTTACTTCTGTTAGTTTTCCTACGACGCCACATGAAGCAGTCGAATGGCAGCTAGGATCTGAACAGGATGCGTCCATGCACGTCCTGGGAGCGCCGCGAATACTTTTTTTATGAATATTTTACTTCTGTTAGTTTTCCTACGACGCCACATGAAGCAGTCGAATGGCAGCTAGGATCTGAACAGGATGCGTCCATGCACGTCCTGGGAGCGCCGCGAATACTTCTTTTATGAATATTTTACTTCTGTTAGTTTTCCTACGACGCCACATGAAGCAGTCGAATGGCAGCTAGGATCTGAACAGGATGCGTCCATGCACGTCCTGGGAGCGCCGCGAATACTTCTTTTATGAATATTTTACTTCTGTTAGTTTTCCTACGACGCCACATGAAACAGTCGAAAGGCAGCTAGGATCTGAACAGGATGCGTCCATGCACGTCCTGGGAGCGCCGCGAATACTTTTTTTAGGAATATTTTACTTCTGTTAGTTTTCCTTTAATTCTTACAAGAAATATTAATTCTTACAAAAAATTAATTCTTTCAAAAAAAAATTTTTTCCAAAAAAAAAACAGATTATCTTTTACGAAACCATTTAATACTTACAAAAAAAAAAATTCTGAAAAATGTCGTTCTGGGAGCGTCGCGAATACTTTTTTTTATGAATATTTTACTTCTGTTAGTTTTCCTACGACGCCACATGAAGCAGTCGAAAGGCAGCTAGGATCTGAACAGGATGCGTCCATGCACGTCCTGGGAGCGCCGCGAATACTTTTTTTATGAATATTTTACTTCTGTTAGTTTTCCTACGACGCCACATGAAGCAGTCGAATGGCAGCTAGGATCTGAACAGGATGCGTCCATGCACGTCCTGGGAGCGCCGCGAATACTTTTTTTATGAATATTTTACTTCTGTTAGTTTTCCAACGACGCCACATGAAGCAGTCGAAAGGCAGCTAGGATCTGAACAGGATGCGTCCATGCACGTCCTGGGAGCGCCGCGAATACTTTTTTTATGAATATTTTACTTCTGTTAGTTTTCCTACGACGCCACATGAAGCAGTCGAATGGCAGCTAGGATCTGAACAGGATGCGTCCATGCACGTCCTGGGAGCGCCGCGAATACTTCTTTTATGAATATTTTACTTCTGTTAGTTTTCCTACGACGCCACATGAAGCAGTCGAAAGGCAGCTAGGATCTGAACAGGATGCGTCCATGCACGTCCTGGGAGCGCCGCGAATACTTCTTTTATGAATATTTTACTTCTGTTAGCTTTCCTACGACGCCACATGAAGCAGTCGAAAGGCAGCTAGGATCTGAACAGGATGCGTCCATGCACGTCCTGGGAGCGCCGCGAATACTTTTTTTATGAATATTTTACTTCTGTTAGTTTTCCTACGACGCCACATGAAGCAGTCGAATGGCAGCTAGGATCTGAACAGGATGCGTCCATGCACGTCCTGGGAGCGCCGCGAATACTTTTTTTTATGAATATTTTACTTCTGTTAGTTTTCCAACGACGCCACATGAAGCAGTCGAAAGGCAGCTAGGATCTGAACAGGATGCGTCCATGCACGTCCTGGGAGCGCCGCGAATACTTTTTTTATGAATATTTTACTTCTGTTAGTTTTCCTACGACGCCACATGAAGCAGTCGAAAGGCAGCTAGGATCTGAACAGGATGCGCCCATGCACGTCCTGGGAGCGCCGCGAATACTTTTTTTATGAATATTTTACTTCTGTTAGTTTTCCTACGACGCCACATGAAACAGTCGAAAGGCAGCTAGGATCTGAACAGGATGCGTCCATGCACGTCCTGGGAGCGCCGCGAATACTTCTTTTATGAATATTTTACTTCTGTTAGTTTTCCTACGACGCCACATGAAGCAGTCGAATGGCAGCTAGGATCTGAACAGGATGCGTCCATGCACGTCCTGGGAGCGCCGCGAATACTTCTTTTATGAATATTTTACTTCTGTTAGTTTTCCTACGACGCCACATGAAACAGTCGAAAGGCAGCTAGGATCTGAACAGGATGCGTCCATGCACGTCCTGGGAGCGCCGCGAATACTTTTTTTATGAATATTTTACTTCTGTTAGTTTTCCAACGACGCCACATGAAGCAGTCGAAAGGCAGCTAGGATCTGAACAGGATGCGTCCATGCACGTCCTGGGAGCGCCGCGAATACTTTTTTTATGAATATTTTACTTCTGTTAGTTTTCCTACGACGCCACATGAAGCAGTCGAATGGCAGCTAGGATCTGAACAGGATGCGTCCATGCACGTCCTGGGAGCGCCGCGAATACTTCTTTTATGAATATTTTACTTCTGTTAGTTTTCCTACGACGCCACATGAAGCAGTCGAAAGGCAGCTAGGATCTGAACAGGATGCGTCCATGCACGTCCTGGGAGCGCCGCGAATACTTCTTTTATGAATATTTTACTTCTGTTAGCTTTCCTACGACGCCACATGAAGCAGTCGAAAGGCAGCTAGGATCTGAACAGGATGCGTCCATGCACGTCCTGGGAGCGCCGCGAATACTTTTTTTATGAATATTTTACTTCTGTTAGTTTTCCTACGACGCCACATGAAGCAGTCGAATGGCAGCTAGGATCTGAACAGGATGCGTCCATGCACGTCCTGGGAGCGCCGCGAATACTTTTTTTTATGAATATTTTACTTCTGTTAGTTTTCCAACGACGCCACATGAAGCAGTCGAAAGGCAGCTAGGATCTGAACAGGATGCGTCCATGCACGTCCTGGGAGCGCCGCGAATACTTTTTTTATGAATATTTTACTTCTGTTAGTTTTCCTACGACGCCACATGAAGCAGTCGAAAGGCAGCTAGGATCTGAACAGGATGCGCCCATGCACGTCCTGGGAGCGCCGCGAATACTTTTTTTATGAATATTTTACTTCTGTTAGTTTTCCTACGACGCCACATGAAACAGTCGAAAGGCAGCTAGGATCTGAACAGGATGCGTCCATGCACGTCCTGGGAGCGCCGCGAATACTTCTTTTATGAATATTTTACTTCTGTTAGTTTTCCTACGACGCCACATGAAGCAGTCGAATGGCAGCTAGGATCTGAACAGGATGCGTCCATGCACGTCCTGGGAGCGCCGCGAATACTTCTTTTATGAATATTTTACTTCTGTTAGTTTTCCTACGACGCCACATGAAACAGTCGAAAGGCAGCTAGGATCTGAACAGGATGCGTCCATGCACGTCCTGGGAGCGCCGCGAATACTTTTTTTAGGAATATTTTACTTCTGTTAGTTTTCCTTTAATTCTTACAAGAAATATTAATTCTTACAAAAAATTAATTCTTTCAAAAAAAAATTTTTTCCAAAAAAAAAACAGATTATCTTTTACGAAACCATTTAATACTTACAAAAAAAAAAATTCTGAAAAATGTCGTTCTGGGAGCGTCGCGAATACTTTTTTTTATGAATATTTTACTTCTGTTAGTTTTCCTACGACGCCACATGAAGCAGTCGAAAGGCAGCTAGGATCTGAACAGGATGCGTCCATGCACGTCCTGGGAGCGCCGCGAATACTTTTTTTATGAATATTTTACTTCTGTTAGTTTTCCTACGACGCCACATGAAGCAGTCGAATGGCAGCTAGGATCTGAACAGGATGCGTCCATGCACGTCCTGGGAGCGCCGCGAATACTTTTTTTTATGAATATTTTACTTCTGTTAGTTTTCCAACGACGCCACATGAAGCAGTCGAAAGGCAGCTAGGATCTGAACAGGATGCGTCCATGCACGTCCTGGGAGCGCCGCGAATACTTTTTTTATGAATATTTTACTTCTGTTAGTTTTCCTACGACGCCACATGAAGCAGTCGAAAGGCAGCTAGGATCTGAACAGGATGCGCCCATGCACGTCCTGGGAGCGCCGCGAATACTTTTTTTATGAATATTTTACTTCTGTTAGTTTTCCTACGACGCCACATGAAACAGTCGAAAGGCAGCTAGGATCTGAACAGGATGCGTCCATGCACGTCCTGGGAGCGCCGCGAATACTTCTTTTATGAATATTTTACTTCTGTTAGTTTTCCTACGACGCCACATGAAGCAGTCGAATGGCAGCTAGGATCTGAACAGGATGCGTCCATGCACGTCCTGGGAGCGCCGCGAATACTTCTTTTATGAATATTTTACTTCTGTTAGTTTTCCTACGACGCCACATGAAACAGTCGAAAGGCAGCTAGGATCTGAACAGGATGCGTCCATGCACGTCCTGGGAGCGCCGCGAATACTTTTTTTAGGAATATTTTACTTCTGTTAGTTTTCCTTTAATTCTTACAAGAAATATTAATTCTTACAAAAAATTAATTCTTTCAAAAAAAAATTTTTTCCAAAAAAAAAACAGATTATCTTTTACGAAACCATTTAATACTTACAAAAAAAAAAATTCTGAAAAATGTCGTTCTGGGAGCGTCGCGAATACTTTTTTTTATGAATATTTTACTTCTGTTAGTTTTCCTACGACGCCACATGAAGCAGTCGAAAGGCAGCTAGGATCTGAACAGGATGCGTCCATGCACGTCCTGGGAGCGCCGCGAATACTTTTTTTATGAATATTTTACTTCTGTTAGTTTTCCTACGACGCCACATGAAGCAGTCGAATGGCAGCTAGGATCTGAACAGGATGCGTCCATGCACGTCCTGGGAGCGCCGCGAATACTTTTTTTATGAATATTTTACTTCTGTTAGTTTTCCAACGACGCCACATGAAGCAGTCGAAAGGCAGCTAGGATCTGAACAGGATGCGTCCATGCACGTCCTGGGAGCGCCGCGAATACTTTTTTTATGAATATTTTACTTCTGTTAGTTTTCCTACGACGCCACATGAAGCAGTCGAATGGCAGCTAGGATCTGAACAGGATGCGTCCATGCACGTCCTGGGAGCGCCGCGAATACTTCTTTTATGAATATTTTACTTCTGTTAGTTTTCCTACGACGCCACATGAAGCAGTCGAAAGGCAGCTAGGATCTGAACAGGATGCGTCCATGCACGTCCTGGGAGCGCCGCGAATACTTCTTTTATGAATATTTTACTTCTGTTAGCTTTCCTACGACGCCACATGAAGCAGTCGAAAGGCAGCTAGGATCTGAACAGGATGCGTCCATGCACGTCCTGGGAGCGCCGCGAATACTTTTTTTATGAATATTTTACTTCTGTTAGTTTTCCTACGACGCCACATGAAGCAGTCGAATGGCAGCTAGGATCTGAACAGGATGCGTCCATGCACGTCCTGGGAGCGCCGCGAATACTTTTTTTTATGAATATTTTACTTCTGTTAGTTTTCCAACGACGCCACATGAAGCAGTCGAAAGGCAGCTAGGATCTGAACAGGATGCGTCCATGCACGTCCTGGGAGCGCCGCGAATACTTTTTTTATGAATATTTTACTTCTGTTAGTTTTCCTACGACGCCACATGAAGCAGTCGAAAGGCAGCTAGGATCTGAACAGGATGCGCCCATGCACGTCCTGGGAGCGCCGCGAATACTTTTTTTATGAATATTTTACTTCTGTTAGTTTTCCTACGACGCCACATGAAACAGTCGAAAGGCAGCTAGGATCTGAACAGGATGCGTCCATGCACGTCCTGGGAGCGCCGCGAATACTTCTTTTATGAATATTTTACTTCTGTTAGTTTTCCTACGACGCCACATGAAGCAGTCGAATGGCAGCTAGGATCTGAACAGGATGCGTCCATGCACGTCCTGGGAGCGCCGCGAATACTTCTTTTATGAATATTTTACTTCTGTTAGTTTTCCTACGACGCCACATGAAACAGTCGAAAGGCAGCTAGGATCTGAACAGGATGCGTCCATGCACGTCCTGGGAGCGCCGCGAATACTTTTTTTAGGAATATTTTACTTCTGTTAGTTTTCCTTTAATTCTTACAAGAAATATTAATTCTTACAAAAAATTAATTCTTTCAAAAAAAAATTTTTTCCAAAAAAAAAACAGATTATCTTTTACGAAACCATTTAATACTTACAAAAAAAAAAATTCTGAAAAATGTCGTTCTGGGAGCGTCGCGAATACTTTTTTTTATGAATATTTTACTTCTGTTAGTTTTCCTACGACGCCACATGAAGCAGTCGAAAGGCAGCTAGGATCTGAACAGGATGCGTCCATGCACGTCCTGGGAGCGCCGCGAATACTTTTTTTATGAATATTTTACTTCTGTTAGTTTTCCTACGACGCCACATGAAGCAGTCGAATGGCAGCTAGGATCTGAACAGGATGCGTCCATGCACGTCCTGGGAGCGCCGCGAATACTTTTTTTATGAATATTTTACTTCTGTTAGTTTTCCTACGGCGCCACATGAAGCAGTCGAATGGCAGCTAGGATCTGAACAGGATGCGTCCATGCACGTCCTGGGAGCGCCGCGAATACTTCTTTTATGAATATTTTACTTCTGTTAGTTTTCCTACGACGCCACATGAAGCAGTCGAAAGGCAGCTAGGATCTGAACAGGATGCGTCCATGCACGTCCTGGGAGCGCCGCGAATACTTTTTTTAGGAATATTTTACTTCTGTTAGTTTTCCTTTAATTCTTACAAGAAATATTAATTCTTACAAAAAATTAATTCTTTCAAAAAAAAACTTTTTCCAAAAAAAAAACATGATTAACTCTTACAAAACCATTTAATACTTACAAAAAAAAAATTCTGAAAAATGTCGTTCTGGGAGCGCCGCGAATACTTTTTTTATGAATATTTTACTTCTGTTAGTTTTCCTACGACGCCACATGAAGCAGTCGAATGGCAGCTAGGATCTGAACAGGATGCGTCCATGCACGTCCTGGGAGCGCCGCGAATACTTTTTTTATGAATATTTTACTTCTGTTAGTTTTCCTACGACGCCACATGAAGCAGTCGAAAGGCAGCTAGGATCTGAACAGGATGCGTCCATGCACGTCCTGGGAGCGCCGCGAATACTTTTTTTATGAATATTTTACTTCTGTTAGTTTTCCTACGACGCCACATGAAGCAGTCGAAAGGCAGCTAGGATCTGAACAGGATGCGCCCATGCACGTCCTGGGAGCGCCGCGAATACTTTTTTTATGAATATTTTACTTCTGTTAGTTTTCCTACGACGCCACATGAAGCAGTCGAAAGGCAGCTAGGATCTGAACAGGATGCGCCCATGCACGTCCTGGGAGCGCCGCGAATACTTTTTTTATGAATATTTTACTTCTGTTAGTTTTCCTACGACGCCACATGAAGCAGTCGAATGGCAGCTAGGATCTGAACAGGATGCGTCCATGCACGTCCTGGGAGCGCCGCGAATACTTTTTTTATGAATATTTTACTTCTGTTAGTTTTCCTACGACGCCACATGAAGCAGTCGAAAGGCAGCTAGGATCTGAACAGGATGCGCCCATGCACGTCCTGGGAGCGCCGCGAATACTTTTTTTATGAATATTTTACTTCTGTTAGTTTTCCTACGACGCCACATGAAGCAGTCGAAAGGCAGCTAGGATCTGAACAGGATGCGCCCATGCACGTCCTGGGAGCGCCGCGAATACTTTTTTTATGAATATTTTACTTCTGTTAGTTTTCCTACGACGCCACATGAAGCAGTCGAATGGCAGCTAGGATCTGAACAGGATGCGTCCATGCACGTCCTGGGAGCGCCGCGAATACTTTTTTTATGAATATTTTACTTCTGTTAGTTTTCCAACGACGCCACATGAAGCAGTCGAAAGGCAGCTAGGATCTGAACAGGATGCGTCCATGCACGTCCTGGGAGCGCCGCGAATACTTTTTTTATGAATATTTTACTTCTGTTAGTTTTCCTACGACGCCACATGAAGCAGTCGAATGGCAGCTAGGATCTGAACAGGATGCGTCCATGCACGTCCTGGGAGCGCCGCGAATACTTCTTTTATGAATATTTTACTTCTGTTAGTTTTCCTACGACGCCACATGAAGCAGTCGAAAGGCAGCTAGGATCTGAACAGGATGCGTCCATGCACGTCCTGGGAGCGCCGCGAATACTTCTTTTATGAATATTTTACTTCTGTTAGTTTTCCTACGACGCCACATGAAGCAGTCGAAAGGCAGCTAGGATCTGAACAGGATGCGCCCATGCACGTCCTGGGAGCGCCGCGAATACTTTTTTTATGAATATTTTACTTCTGTTAGTTTTCCTACGACGCCACATGAAGCAGTCGAAAGGCAGCTAGGATCTGAACAGGATGCGCCCATGCACGTCCTGGGAGCGCCGCGAATACTTTTTTTATGAATATTTTACTTCTGTTAGTTTTCCTACGACGCCACATGAAGCAGTCGAATGGCAGCTAGGATCTGAACAGGATGCGTCCATGCACGTCCTGGGAGCGCCGCGAATACTTTTTTTATGAATATTTTACTTCTGTTAGTTTTCCAACGACGCCACATGAAGCAGTCGAAAGGCAGCTAGGATCTGAACAGGATGCGTCCATGCACGTCCTGGGAGCGCCGCGAATACTTTTTTTATGAATATTTTACTTCTGTTAGTTTTCCTACGACGCCACATGAAGCAGTCGAATGGCAGCTAGGATCTGAACAGGATGCGTCCATGCACGTCCTGGGAGCGCCGCGAATACTTCTTTTATGAATATTTTACTTCTGTTAGTTTTCCTACGACGCCACATGAAGCAGTCGAAAGGCAGCTAGGATCTGAACAGGATGCGTCCATGCACGTCCTGGGAGCGCCGCGAATACTTCTTTTATGAATATTTTACTTCTGTTAGCTTTCCTACGACGCCACATGAAGCAGTCGAAAGGCAGCTAGGATCTGAACAGGATGCGTCCATGCACGTCCTGGGAGCGCCGCGAATACTTTTTTTATGAATATTTTACTTCTGTTAGTTTTCCTACGACGCCACATGAAGCAGTCGAAAGGCAGCTAGGATCTGAACAGGATGCGTCCATGCACGTCCTGGGAGCGCCGCGAATACTTTTTTTATGAATATTTTACTTCTGTTAGTTTTCCTACGACGCCACATGAAGCAGTCGAAAGGCAGCTAGGATCTGAACAGGATGCGTCCATGCACGTCCTGGGAGCGCCGCGAATACTTTTTTTATGAATATTTTACTTCTGTTAGTTTTCCTACGACGCCACATGAAGCAGTCGAAAGGCAGCTAGGATCTGAACAGGATGCGCCCATGCACGTCCTGGGAGCGCCGCGAATACTTTTTTTATGAATATTTTACTTCTGTTAGTTTTCCTACGACGCCACATGAAGCAGTCGAATGGCAGCTAGGATCTGAACAGGATGCGTCCATGCACGTCCTGGGAGCGCCGCGAATACTTTTTTTATGAATATTTTACTTCTGTTAGTTTTCCTACGACGCCACATGAAACAGTCGAAAGGCAGCTAGGATCTGAACAGGATGCGTCCATGCACGTCCTGGGAGCGCCGCGAATACTTCTTTTATGAATATTTTACTTCTGTTAGTTTTCCTACGACGCCACATGAAGCAGTCGAATGGCAGCTAGGATCTGAACAGGATGCGTCCATGCACGTCCTGGGAGCGCCGCGAATACTTTTTTTATGAATATTTTACTTCTGTTAGTTTTCCTACGACGCCACATGAAGCAGTCGAATGGCAGCTAGGATCTGAACAGGATGCGTCCATGCACGTCCTGGGAGCGCCGCGAATACTTTTTTTATGAATATTTTACTTCTGTTAGTTTTCCTACGACGCCACATGAAGCAGTCGAAAGGCAGCTAGGATCTGAACAGGATGCGCCCATGCACGTCCTGGGAGCGCCGCGAATACTTTTTTTATGAATATTTTACTTCTGTTAGTTTTCCTACGACGCCACATGAAACAGTCGAAAGGCAGCTAGGATCTGAACAGGATGCGTCCATGCACGTCCTGGGAGCGCCGCGAATACTTCTTTTATGAATATTTTACTTCTGTTAGTTTTCCTACGACGCCACATGAAGCAGTCGAATGGCAGCTAGGATCTGAACAGGATGCGTCCATGCACGTCCTGGGAGCGCCGCGAATACTTCTTTTATGAATATTTTACTTCTGTTAGTTTTCCTACGACGCCACATGAAACAGTCGAAAGGCAGCTAGGATCTGAACAGGATGCGTCCATGCACGTCCTGGGAGCGCCGCGAATACTTTTTTTAGGAATATTTTACTTCTGTTAGTTTTCCTTTAATTCTTACAAGAAATATTAATTCTTACAAAAAATTAATTCTTTCAAAAAAAAATTTTTTCCAAAAAAAAAACAGATTATCTTTTACGAAACCATTTAATACTTACAAAAAAAAAAATTCTGAAAAATGTCGTTCTGGGAGCGTCGCGAATACTTTTTTTTATGAATATTTTACTTCTGTTAGTTTTCCTACGACGCCACATGAAGCAGTCGAAAGGCAGCTAGGATCTGAACAGGATGCGTCCATGCACGTCCTGGGAGCGCCGCGAATACTTTTTTTATGAATATTTTACTTCTGTTAGTTTTCCTACGACGCCACATGAAGCAGTCGAATGGCAGCTAGGATCTGAACAGGATGCGTCCATGCACGTCCTGGGAGCGCCGCGAATACTTTTTTTATGAATATTTTACTTCTGTTAGTTTTCCAACGACGCCACATGAAGCAGTCGAAAGGCAGCTAGGATCTGAACAGGATGCGTCCATGCACGTCCTGGGAGCGCCGCGAATACTTTTTTTATGAATATTTTACTTCTGTTAGTTTTCCTACGACGCCACATGAAGCAGTCGAATGGCAGCTAGGATCTGAACAGGATGCGTCCATGCACGTCCTGGGAGCGCCGCGAATACTTCTTTTATGAATATTTTACTTCTGTTAGTTTTCCTACGACGCCACATGAAGCAGTCGAAAGGCAGCTAGGATCTGAACAGGATGCGTCCATGCACGTCCTGGGAGCGCCGCGAATACTTCTTTTATGAATATTTTACTTCTGTTAGCTTTCCTACGACGCCACATGAAGCAGTCGAAAGGCAGCTAGGATCTGAACAGGATGCGTCCATGCACGTCCTGGGAGCGCCGCGAATACTTTTTTTATGAATATTTTACTTCTGTTAGTTTTCCTACGACGCCACATGAAGCAGTCGAAAGGCAGCTAGGATCTGAACAGGATGCGTCCATGCACGTCCTGGGAGCGCCGCGAATACTTTTTTTATGAATATTTTACTTCTGTTAGTTTTCCTACGACGCCACATGAAGCAGTCGAAAGGCAGCTAGGATCTGAACAGGATGCGCCCATGCACGTCCTGGGAGCGCCGCGAATACTTTTTTTATGAATATTTTACTTCTGTTAGTTTTCCTACGACGCCACATGAAGCAGTCGAATGGCAGCTAGGATCTGAACAGGATGCGTCCATGCACGTCCTGGGAGCGCCGCGAATACTTTTTTTATGAATATTTTACTTCTGTTAGTTTTCCTTTAATTCTTACAAGAAATATTAATTCTTACAAAAAATTAATTCTTTCAAAAAAAAATTTTTTCCAAAAAAAAAACAGATTATCTTTTACGAAACCATTTAATACTTACAAAAAAAAAAATTCTGAAAAATGTCGTTCTGGGAGCGTCGCGAATACTTTTTTTTATGAATATTTTACTTCTGTTAGTTTTCCTACGACGCCACATGAAGCAGTCGAAAGGCAGCTAGGATCTGAACAGGATGCGTCCATGCACGTCCTGGGAGCGCCGCGAATACTTTTTTTATGAATATTTTACTTCTGTTAGTTTTCCTACGACGCCACATGAAGCAGTCGAATGGCAGCTAGGATCTGAACAGGATGCGTCCATGCACGTCCTGGGAGCGCCGCGAATACTTTTTTTATGAATATTTTACTTCTGTTAGTTTTCCAACGACGCCACATGAAGCAGTCGAAAGGCAGCTAGGATCTGAACAGGATGCGTCCATGCACGTCCTGGGAGCGCCGCGAATACTTTTTTTATGAATATTTTACTTCTGTTAGTTTTCCTACGACGCCACATGAAGCAGTCGAATGGCAGCTAGGATCTGAACAGGATGCGTCCATGCACGTCCTGGGAGCGCCGCGAATACTTCTTTTATGAATATTTTACTTCTGTTAGTTTTCCTACGACGCCACATGAAGCAGTCGAAAGGCAGCTAGGATCTGAACAGGATGCGTCCATGCACGTCCTGGGAGCGCCGCGAATACTTCTTTTATGAATATTTTACTTCTGTTAGCTTTCCTACGACGCCACATGAAGCAGTCGAAAGGCAGCTAGGATCTGAACAGGATGCGTCCATGCACGTCCTGGGAGCGCCGCGAATACTTTTTTTATGAATATTTTACTTCTGTTAGTTTTCCTACGACGCCACATGAAGCAGTCGAAAGGCAGCTAGGATCTGAACAGGATGCGTCCATGCACGTCCTGGGAGCGCCGCGAATACTTTTTTTATGAATATTTTACTTCTGTTAGTTTTCCTACGACGCCACATGAAGCAGTCGAAAGGCAGCTAGGATCTGAACAGGATGCGCCCATGCACGTCCTGGGAGCGCCGCGAATACTTTTTTTATGAATATTTTACTTCTGTTAGTTTTCCTACGACGCCACATGAAGCAGTCGAATGGCAGCTAGGATCTGAACAGGATGCGTCCATGCACGTCCTGGGAGCGCCGCGAATACTTTTTTTATGAATATTTTACTTCTGTTAGTTTTCCTACGACGCCACATGAAGCAGTCGAAAGGCAGCTAGGATCTGAACAGGATGCGCCCATGCACGTCCTGGGAGCGCCGCGAATACTTTTTTTATGAATATTTTACTTCTGTTAGTTTTCCTACGACGCCACATGAAACAGTCGAAAGGCAGCTAGGATCTGAACAGGATGCGTCCATGCACGTCCTGGGAGCGCCGCGAATACTTCTTTTATGAATATTTTACTTCTGTTAGTTTTCCAACGACGCCACATGAAGCAGTCGAAAGGCAGCTAGGATCTGAACAGGATGCGTCCATGCACGTCCTGGGAGCGCCGCGAATACTTTTTTTAGGAATATTTTACTTCTGTTAGTTTTCCTTTAATTCTTACAAGAAATATTAATTCTTACAAAAAATTAATTCTTTCAAAAAAAAATTTTTTCCAAAAAAAAAACAGATTATCTCTTACGAAACCATTTAATACTTACAAAAAAAAAAATTCTGAAAAATGTCGTTCTGGGAGCGTCGCGAATACTTTTTTTTATGAATATTTTACTTCTGTTAGTTTTCCTACGACGCCACATGAAGCAGTCGAAAGGCAGCTAGGATCTGAACAGGATGCGTCCATGCACGTCCTGGGAGCGCCGCGAATACTTTTTTTATGAATATTTTACTTCTGTTAGTTTTCCTACGACGCCACATGAAGCAGTCGAATGGCAGCTAGGATCTGAACAGGATGCGTCCATGCACGTCCTGGGAGCGCCGCGAATACTTTTTTTTATGAATATTTTACTTCTGTTAGTTTTCCAACGACGCCACATGAAGCAGTCGAAAGGCAGCTAGGATCTGAACAGGATGCGTCCATGCACGTCCTGGGAGCGCCGCGAATACTTTTTTTATGAATATTTTACTTCTGTTAGTTTTCCTACGACGCCACATGAAGCAGTCGAATGGCAGCTAGGATCTGAACAGGATGCGTCCATGCACGTCCTGGGAGCGCCGCGAATACTTCTTTTATGAATATTTTACTTCTGTTAGTTTTCCTACGACGCCACATGAAGCAGTCGAAAGGCAGCTAGGATCTGAACAGGATGCGTCCATGCACGTCCTGGGAGCGCCGCGAATACTTCTTTTATGAATATTTTACTTCTGTTAGCTTTCCTACGACGCCACATGAAGCAGTCGAAAGGCAGCTAGGATCTGAACAGGATGCGTCCATGCACGTCCTGGGAGCGCCGCGAATACTTTTTTTATGAATATTTTACTTCTGGTAGTTTTCCTACGACGCCACATGAAGCAGTCGAAAGGCAGCTAGGATCTGAACAGGATGCGTCCATGCACGTCCTGGGAGCGCCGCGAATACTTTTTTTATGAATATTTTACTTCTGTTAGTTTTCCTACGACGCCACATGAAGCAGTCGAAAGGCAGCTAGGATCTGAACAGGATGCGCCCATGCACGTCCTGGGAGCGCCGCGAATACTTTTTTTATGAATATTTTACTTCTGTTAGTTTTCCTACGACGCCACATGAAGCAGTCGAATGGCAGCTAGGATCTGAACAGGATGCGTCCATGCACGTCCTGGGAGCGCCGCGAATACTTTTTTTATGAATATTTTACTTCTGTTAGTTTTCCAACGACGCCACATGAAGCAGTCGAAAGGCAGCTAGGATCTGAACAGGATGCGTCCATGCACGTCCTGGGAGCGCCGCGAATACTTTTTTTATGAATATTTTACTTCTGTTAGTTTTCCTACGACGCCACATGAAGCAGTCGAATGGCAGCTAGGATCTGAACAGGATGCGTCCATGCACGTCCTGGGAGCGCCGCGAATACTTCTTTTATGAATATTTTACTTCTGTTAGTTTTCCTACGACGCCACATGAAGCAGTCGAAAGGCAGCTAGGATCTGAACAGGATGCGTCCATGCACGTCCTGGGAGCGCCGCGAATACTTTTTTTATGAATATTTTACTTCTGTTAGTTTTCCTACGACGCCACATGAAGCAGTCGAATGGCAGCTAGGATCTGAACAGGATGCGTCCATGCACGTCCTGGGAGCGCCGCGAATACTTTTTTTATGAATATTTTACTTCTGTTAGTTTTCCTACGACGCCACATGAAACAGTCGAAAGGCAGCTAGGATCTGAACAGGATGCGTCCATGCACGTCCTGGGAGCGCCGCGAATACTTCTTTTATGAATATTTTACTTCTGTTAGTTTTCCTACGACGCCACATGAAGCAGTCGAATGGCAGCTAGGATCTGAACAGGATGCGTCCATGCACGTCCTGGGAGCGCCGCGAATACTTTTTTTATGAATATTTTACTTCTGTTAGTTTTCCTACGACGCCACATGAAGCAGTCGAATGGCAGCTAGGATCTGAACAGGATGCGTCCATGCACGTCCTGGGAGCGCCGCGAATACTTTTTTTATGAATATTTTACTTCTGTTAGTTTTCCTACGACGCCACATGAAGCAGTCGAAAGGCAGCTAGGATCTGAACAGGATGCGCCCATGCACGTCCTGGGAGCGCCGCGAATACTTTTTTTATGAATATTTTACTTCTGTTAGTTTTCCTACGACGCCACATGAAACAGTCGAAAGGCAGCTAGGATCTGAACAGGATGCGTCCATGCACGTCCTGGGAGCGCCGCGAATACTTCTTTTATGAATATTTTACTTCTGTTAGTTTTCCTACGACGCCACATGAAGCAGTCGAATGGCAGCTAGGATCTGAACAGGATGCGTCCATGCACGTCCTGGGAGCGCCGCGAATACTTCTTTTATGAATATTTTACTTCTGTTAGTTTTCCTACGACGCCACATGAAACAGTCGAAAGGCAGCTAGGATCTGAACAGGATGCGTCCATGCACGTCCTGGGAGCGCCGCGAATACTTTTTTTAGGAATATTTTACTTCTGTTAGTTTTCCTTTAATTCTTACAAGAAATATTAATTCTTACAAAAAATTAATTCTTTCAAAAAAAAATTTTTTCCAAAAAAAAAACAGATTATCTTTTACGAAACCATTTAATACTTACAAAAAAAAAAATTCTGAAAAATGTCGTTCTGGGAGCGTCGCGAATACTTTTTTTTATGAATATTTTACTTCTGTTAGTTTTCCTACGACGCCACATGAAGCAGTCGAATGGCAGCTAGGATCTGAACAGGATGCGTCCATGCACGTCCTGGGAGCGCCGCGAATACTTTTTTTATGAATATTTTACTTCTGTTAGTTTTCCAACGACGCCACATGAAGCAGTCGAAAGGCAGCTAGGATCTGAACAGGATGCGTCCATGCACGTCCTGGGAGCGCCGCGAATACTTTTTTTATGAATATTTTACTTCTGTTAGTTTTCCTACGACGCCACATGAAGCAGTCGAATGGCAGCTAGGATCTGAACAGGATGCGTCCATGCACGTCCTGGGAGCGCCGCGAATACTTCTTTTATGAATATTTTACTTCTGTTAGTTTTCCTACGACGCCACATGAAGCAGTCGAAAGGCAGCTAGGATCTGAACAGGATGCGTCCATGCACGTCCTGGGAGCGCCGCGAATACTTCTTTTATGAATATTTTACTTCTGTTAGCTTTCCTACGACGCCACATGAAGCAGTCGAAAGGCAGCTAGGATCTGAACAGGATGCGTCCATGCACGTCCTGGGAGCGCCGCGAATACTTTTTTTATGAATATTTTACTTCTGTTAGTTTTCCTACGACGCCACATGAAGCAGTCGAAAGGCAGCTAGGATCTGAACAGGATGCGTCCATGCACGTCCTGGGAGCGCCGCGAATACTTTTTTTATGAATATTTTACTTCTGTTAGTTTTCCTACGACGCCACATGAAGCAGTCGAAAGGCAGCTAGGATCTGAACAGGATGCGCCCATGCACGTCCTGGGAGCGCCGCGAATACTTTTTTTATGAATATTTTACTTCTGTTAGTTTTCCTACGACGCCACATGAAGCAGTCGAATGGCAGCTAGGATCTGAACAGGATGCGTCCATGCACGTCCTGGGAGCGCCGCGAATACTTTTTTTATGAATATTTTACTTCTGTTAGTTTTCCTACGACGCCACATGAAGCAGTCGAAAGGCAGCTAGGATCTGAACAGGATGCGCCCATGCACGTCCTGGGAGCGCCGCGAATACTTTTTTTATGAATATTTTACTTCTGTTAGTTTTCCTACGACGCCACATGAAACAGTCGAAAGGCAGCTAGGATCTGAACAGGATGCGTCCATGCACGTCCTGGGAGCGCCGCGAATACTTCTTTTATGAATATTTTACTTCTGTTAGTTTTCCAACGACGCCACATGAAGCAGTCGAAAGGCAGCTAGGATCTGAACAGGATGCGTCCATGCACGTCCTGGGAGCGCCGCGAATACTTTTTTTAGGAATATTTTACTTCTGTTAGTTTTCCTTTAATTCTTACAAGAAATATTAATTCTTACAAAAAATTAATTCTTTCAAAAAAAAATTTTTTCCAAAAAAAAAACAGATTATCTCTTACGAAACCATTTAATACTTACAAAAAAAAAAATTCTGAAAAATGTCGTTCTGGGAGCGTCGCGAATACTTTTTTTTATGAATATTTTACTTCTGTTAGTTTTCCTACGACGCCACATGAAGCAGTCGAAAGGCAGCTAGGATCTGAACAGGATGCGTCCATGCACGTCCTGGGAGCGCCGCGAATACTTTTTTTATGAATATTTTACTTCTGTTAGTTTTCCTACGACGCCACATGAAGCAGTCGAATGGCAGCTAGGATCTGAACAGGATGCGTCCATGCACGTCCTGGGAGCGCCGCGAATACTTTTTTTTATGAATATTTTACTTCTGTTAGTTTTCCAACGACGCCACATGAAGCAGTCGAAAGGCAGCTAGGATCTGAACAGGATGCGTCCATGCACGTCCTGGGAGCGCCGCGAATACTTTTTTTATGAATATTTTACTTCTGTTAGTTTTCCTACGACGCCACATGAAGCAGTCGAATGGCAGCTAGGATCTGAACAGGATGCGTCCATGCACGTCCTGGGAGCGCCGCGAATACTTCTTTTATGAATATTTTACTTCTGTTAGTTTTCCTACGACGCCACATGAAGCAGTCGAAAGGCAGCTAGGATCTGAACAGGATGCGTCCATGCACGTCCTGGGAGCGCCGCGAATACTTCTTTTATGAATATTTTACTTCTGTTAGCTTTCCTACGACGCCACATGAAGCAGTCGAAAGGCAGCTAGGATCTGAACAGGATGCGTCCATGCACGTCCTGGGAGCGCCGCGAATACTTTTTTTATGAATATTTTACTTCTGGTAGTTTTCCTACGACGCCACATGAAGCAGTCGAAAGGCAGCTAGGATCTGAACAGGATGCGTCCATGCACGTCCTGGGAGCGCCGCGAATACTTTTTTTATGAATATTTTACTTCTGTTAGTTTTCCTACGACGCCACATGAAGCAGTCGAAAGGCAGCTAGGATCTGAACAGGATGCGCCCATGCACGTCCTGGGAGCGCCGCGAATACTTTTTTTATGAATATTTTACTTCTGTTAGTTTTCCAACGACGCCACATGAAGCAGTCGAAAGGCAGCTAGGATCTGAACAGGATGCGTCCATGCACGTCCTGGGAGCGCCGCGAATACTTTTTTTATGAATATTTTACTTCTGTTAGTTTTCCTACGACGCCACATGAAGCAGTCGAATGGCAGCTAGGATCTGAACAGGATGCGTCCATGCACGTCCTGGGAGCGCCGCGAATACTTCTTTTATGAATATTTTACTTCTGTTAGTTTTCCTACGACGCCACATGAAGCAGTCGAAAGGCAGCTAGGATCTGAACAGGATGCGTCCATGCACGTCCTGGGAGCGCCGCGAATACTTCTTTTATGAATATTTTACTTCTGTTAGCTTTCCTACGACGCCACATGAAGCAGTCGAAAGGCAGCTAGGATCTGAACAGGATGCGTCCATGCACGTCCTGGGAGCGCCGCGAATACTTTTTTTATGAATATTTTACTTCTGTTAGTTTTCCTACGACGCCACATGAAGCAGTCGAAAGGCAGCTAGGATCTGAACAGGATGCGTCCATGCACGTCCTGGGAGCGCCGCGAATACTTTTTTTATGAATATTTTACTTCTGTTAGTTTTCCTAGGACGCCACATGAAGCAGTCGAAAGGCAGCTAGGATCTGAACAGGATGCGCCCATGCACGTCCTGGGAGCGCCGCGAATACTTTTTTTATGAATATTTTACTTCTGTTAGTTTTCCTACGACGCCACATGAAGCAGTCGAATGGCAGCTAGGATCTGAACAGGATGCGTCCATGCACGTCCTGGGAGCGCCGCGAATACTTTTTTTATGAATATTTTACTTCTGTTAGTTTTCCTACGACGCCACATGAAGCAGTCGAAAGGCAGCTAGGATCTGAACAGGATGCGCCCATGCACGTCCTGGGAGCGCCGCGAATACTTTTTTTATGAATATTTTACTTCTGTTAGTTTTCCTACGACGCCACATGAAACAGTCGAAAGGCAGCTAGGATCTGAACAGGATGCGTCCATGCACGTCCTGGGAGCGCCGCGAATACTTCTTTTATGAATATTTTACTTCTGTTAGTTTTCCAACGACGCCACATGAAGCAGTCGAAAGGCAGCTAGGATCTGAACAGGATGCGTCCATGCACGTCCTGGGAGCGCCGCGAATACTTTTTTTAGGAATATTTTACTTCTGTTAGTTTTCCTTTAATTCTTACAAGAAATATTAATTCTTACAAAAAATTAATTCTTTCAAAAAAAAATTTTTTCCAAAAAAAAAACAGATTATCTCTTACGAAACCATTTAATACTTACAAAAAAAAAAATTCTGAAAAATGTCGTTCTGGGAGCGTCGCGAATACTTTTTTTTATGAATATTTTACTTCTGTTAGTTTTCCTACGACGCCACATGAAGCAGTCGAAAGGCAGCTAGGATCTGAACAGGATGCGTCCATGCACGTCCTGGGAGCGCCGCGAATACTTTTTTTATGAATATTTTACTTCTGTTAGTTTTCCTACGACGCCACATGAAGCAGTCGAATGGCAGCTAGGATCTGAACAGGATGCGTCCATGCACGTCCTGGGAGCGCCGCGAATACTTTTTTTTATGAATATTTTACTTCTGTTAGTTTTCCAACGACGCCACATGAAGCAGTCGAAAGGCAGCTAGGATCTGAACAGGATGCGTCCATGCACGTCCTGGGAGCGCCGCGAATACTTTTTTTATGAATATTTTACTTCTGTTAGTTTTCCTACGACGCCACATGAAGCAGTCGAATGGCAGCTAGGATCTGAACAGGATGCGTCCATGCACGTCCTGGGAGCGCCGCGAATACTTCTTTTATGAATATTTTACTTCTGTTAGTTTTCCTACGACGCCACATGAAGCAGTCGAAAGGCAGCTAGGATCTGAACAGGATGCGTCCATGCACGTCCTGGGAGCGCCGCGAATACTTCTTTTATGAATATTTTACTTCTGTTAGCTTTCCTACGACGCCACATGAAGCAGTCGAAAGGCAGCTAGGATCTGAACAGGATGCGTCCATGCACGTCCTGGGAGCGCCGCGAATACTTTTTTTATGAATATTTTACTTCTGGTAGTTTTCCTACGACGCCACATGAAGCAGTCGAAAGGCAGCTAGGATCTGAACAGGATGCGTCCATGCACGTCCTGGGAGCGCCGCGAATACTTTTTTTATGAATATTTTACTTCTGTTAGTTTTCCTACGACGCCACATGAAGCAGTCGAAAGGCAGCTAGGATCTGAACAGGATGCGCCCATGCACGTCCTGGGAGCGCCGCGAATACTTTTTTTATGAATATTTTACTTCTGTTAGTTTTCCTACGACGCCACATGAAGCAGTCGAATGGCAGCTAGGATCTGAACAGGATGCGTCCATGCACGTCCTGGGAGCGCCGCGAATACTTTTTTTATGAATATTTTACTTCTGTTAGTTTTCCAACGACGCCACATGAAGCAGTCGAAAGGCAGCTAGGATCTGAACAGGATGCGTCCATGCACGTCCTGGGAGCGCCGCGAATACTTTTTTTATGAATATTTTACTTCTGTTAGTTTTCCTACGACGCCACATGAAGCAGTCGAATGGCAGCTAGGATCTGAACAGGATGCGTCCATGCACGTCCTGGGAGCGCCGCGAATACTTCTTTTATGAATATTTTACTTCTGTTAGTTTTCCTACGACGCCACATGAAGCAGTCGAAAGGCAGCTAGGATCTGAACAGGATGCGTCCATGCACGTCCTGGGAGCGCCGCGAATACTTCTTTTATGAATATTTTACTTCTGTTAGCTTTCCTACGACGCCACATGAAGCAGTCGAAAGGCAGCTAGGATCTGAACAGGATGCGTCCATGCACGTCCTGGGAGCGCCGCGAATACTTTTTTTATGAATATTTTACTTCTGTTAGTTTTCCTACGACGCCACATGAAGCAGTCGAAAGGCAGCTAGGATCTGAACAGGATGCGTCCATGCACGTCCTGGGAGCGCCGCGAATACTTTTTTTATGAATATTTTACTTCTGTTAGTTTTCCTACGACGCCACATGAAGCAGTCGAAAGGCAGCTAGGATCTGAACAGGATGCGTCCATGCACGTCCTGGGAGCGCCGCGAATACTTTTTTTATGAATATTTTACTTCTGTTAGTTTTCCTACGACGCCACATGAAGCAGTCGAAAGGCAGCTAGGATCTGAACAGGATGCGCCCATGCACGTCCTGGGAGCGCCGCGAATACTTTTTTTATGAATATTTTACTTCTGTTAGTTTTCCTACGACGCCACATGAAGCAGTCGAATGGCAGCTAGGATCTGAACAGGATGCGTCCATGCACGTCCTGGGAGCGCCGCGAATACTTTTTTTATGAATATTTTACTTCTGTTAGTTTTCCTACGACGCCACATGAAGCAGTCGAAAGGCAGCTAGGATCTGAACAGGATGCGCCCATGCACGTCCTGGGAGCGCCGCGAATACTTTTTTTATGAATATTTTACTTCTGTTAGTTTTCCTACGACGCCACATGAAACAGTCGAAAGGCAGCTAGGATCTGAACAGGATGCGTCCATGCACGTCCTGGGAGCGCCGCGAATACTTCTTTTATGAATATTTTACTTCTGTTAGTTTTCCAACGACGCCACATGAAGCAGTCGAAAGGCAGCTAGGATCTGAACAGGATGCGTCCATGCACGTCCTGGGAGCGCCGCGAATACTTTTTTTAGGAATATTTTACTTCTGTTAGTTTTCCTTTAATTCTTACAAGAAATATTAATTCTTACAAAAAATTAATTCTTTCAAAAAAAAATTTTTTCCAAAAAAAAAACAGATTATCTCTTACGAAACCATTTAATACTTACAAAAAAAAAAATTCTGAAAAATGTCGTTCTGGGAGCGTCGCGAATACTTTTTTTTATGAATATTTTACTTCTGTTAGTTTTCCTACGACGCCACATGAAGCAGTCGAAAGGCAGCTAGGATCTGAACAGGATGCGTCCATGCACGTCCTGGGAGCGCCGCGAATACTTTTTTTATGAATATTTTACTTCTGTTAGTTTTCCTACGACGCCACATGAAGCAGTCGAATGGCAGCTAGGATCTGAACAGGATGCGTCCATGCACGTCCTGGGAGCGCCGCGAATACTTTTTTTTATGAATATTTTACTTCTGTTAGTTTTCCAACGACGCCACATGAAGCAGTCGAAAGGCAGCTAGGATCTGAACAGGATGCGTCCATGCACGTCCTGGGAGCGCCGCGAATACTTTTTTTATGAATATTTTACTTCTGTTAGCTTTCCTACGACGCCACATGAAGCAGTCGAAAGGCAGCTAGGATCTGAACAGGATGCGTCCATGCACGTCCTGGGAGCGCCGCGAATACTTTTTTTATGAATATTTTACTTCTGGTAGTTTTCCTACGACGCCACATGAAGCAGTCGAAAGGCAGCTAGGATCTGAACAGGATGCGTCCATGCACGTCCTGGGAGCGCCGCGAATACTTTTTTTATGAATATTTTACTTCTGTTAGTTTTCCTACGACGCCACATGAAGCAGTCGAAAGGCAGCTAGGATCTGAACAGGATGCGTCCATGCACGTCCTGGGAGCGCCGCGAATACTTCTTTTATGAATATTTTACTTCTGTTAGTTTTCCTACGACGCCACATGAAGCAGTCGAAAGGCAGCTAGGATCTGAACAGGATGCGTCCATGCACGTCCTGGGAGCGCCGCGAATACTTCTTTTATGAATATTTTACTTCTGTTAGCTTTCCTACGACGCCACATGAAGCAGTCGAAAGGCAGCTAGGATCTGAACAGGATGCGTCCATGCACGTCCTGGGAGCGCCGCGAATACTTTTTTTATGAATATTTTACTTCTGTTAGTTTTCCTACGACGCCACATGAAGCAGTCGAAAGGCAGCTAGGATCTGAACAGGATGCGTCCATGCACGTCCTGGGAGCGCCGCGAATACTTTTTTTATGAATATTTTACTTCTGTTAGTTTTCCTACGACGCCACATGAAGCAGTCGAAAGGCAGCTAGGATCTGAACAGGATGCGCCCATGCACGTCCTGGGAGCGCCGCGAATACTTTTTTTATGAATATTTTACTTCTGTTAGTTTTCCTACGACGCCACATGAAGCAGTCGAATGGCAGCTAGGATCTGAACAGGATGCGTCCATGCACGTCCTGGGAGCGCCGCGAATACTTCTTTTATGAATATTTTACTTCTGTTAGTTTTCCTACGACGCCACATGAAGCAGTCGAAAGGCAGCTAGGATCTGAACAGGATGCGTCCATGCACGTCCTGGGAGCGCCGCGAATACTTCTTTTATGAATATTTTACTTCTGTTAGCTTTCCTACGACGCCACATGAAGCAGTCGAAAGGCAGCTAGGATCTGAACAGGATGCGTCCATGCACGTCCTGGGAGCGCCGCGAATACTTTTTTTATGAATATTTTACTTCTGTTAGTTTTCCTACGACGCCACATGAAGCAGTCGAAAGGCAGCTAGGATCTGAACAGGATGCGTCCATGCACGTCCTGGGAGCGCCGCGAATACTTTTTTTATGAATATTTTACTTCTGTTAGTTTTCCTACGACGCCACATGAAGCAGTCGAAAGGCAGCTAGGATCTGAACAGGATGCGCCCATGCACGTCCTGGGAGCGCCGCGAATACTTTTTTTATGAATATTTTACTTCTGTTAGTTTTCCTACGACGCCACATGAAGCAGTCGAATGGCAGCTAGGATCTGAACAGGATGCGTCCATGCACGTCCTGGGAGCGCCGCGAATACTTTTTTTATGAATATTTTACTTCTGTTAGTTTTCCTACGACGCCACATGAAGCAGTCGAAAGGCAGCTAGGATCTGAACAGGATGCGCCCATGCACGTCCTGGGAGCGCCGCGAATACTTTTTTTATGAATATTTTACTTCTGTTAGTTTTCCTACGACGCCACATGAAACAGTCGAAAGGCAGCTAGGATCTGAACAGGATGCGTCCATGCACGTCCTGGGAGCGCCGCGAATACTTCTTTTATGAATATTTTACTTCTGTTAGTTTTCCAACGACGCCACATGAAGCAGTCGAAAGGCAGCTAGGATCTGAACAGGATGCGTCCATGCACGTCCTGGGAGCGCCGCGAATACTTTTTTTAGGAATATTTTACTTCTGTTAGTTTTCCTTTAATTCTTACAAGAAATATTAATTCTTACAAAAAATTAATTCTTTCAAAAAAAAATTTTTTCCAAAAAAAAAACAGATTATCTCTTACGAAACCATTTAATACTTACAAAAAAAATTCTGAAAAATGTCGTTCTGGGAGCGTCGCGAATACTTTTTTTTATGAATATTTTACTTCTGTTAGTTTTCCTACGACGCCACATGAAGCAGTCGAAAGGCAGCTAGGATCTGAACAGGATGCGTCCATGCACGTCCTGGGAGCGCCGCGAATACTTTTTTTATGAATATTTTACTTCTGTTAGTTTTCCTACGACGCCACATGAAGCAGTCGAATGGCAGCTAGGATCTGAACAGGATGCGTCCATGCACGTCCTGGGAGCGCCGCGAATACTTTTTTTTATGAATATTTTACTTCTGTTAGTTTTCCAACGACGCCACATGAAGCAGTCGAAAGGCAGCTAGGATCTGAACAGGATGCGTCCATGCACGTCCTGGGAGCGCCGCGAATACTTTTTTTATGAATATTTTACTTCTGTTAGTTTTCCTACGACGCCACATGAAGCAGTCGAATGGCAGCTAGGATCTGAACAGGATGCGTCCATGCACGTCCTGGGAGCGCCGCGAATACTTCTTTTATGAATATTTTACTTCTGTTAGTTTTCCTACGACGCCACATGAAGCAGTCGAAAGGCAGCTAGGATCTGAACAGGATGCGTCCATGCACGTCCTGGGAGCGCCGCGAATACTTCTTTTATGAATATTTTACTTCTGGTAGTTTTCCTACGACGCCACATGAAGCAGTCGAAAGGCAGCTAGGATCTGAACAGGATGCGTCCATGCACGTCCTGGGAGCGCCGCGAATACTTTTTTTATGAATATTTTACTTCTGTTAGTTTTCCTACGACGCCACATGAAGCAGTCGAAAGGCAGCTAGGATCTGAACAGGATGCGCCCATGCACGTCCTGGGAGCGCCGCGAATACTTTTTTTATGAATATTTTACTTCTGTTAGTTTTCCTACGACGCCACATGAAGCAGTCGAATGGCAGCTAGGATCTGAACAGGATGCGTCCATGCACGTCCTGGGAGCGCCGCGAATACTTTTTTTATGAATATTTTACTTCTGTTAGTTTTCCAACGACGCCACATGAAGCAGTCGAAAGGCAGCTAGGATCTGAACAGGATGCGTCCATGCACGTCCTGGGAGCGCCGCGAATACTTTTTTTATGAATATTTTACTTCTGTTAGTTTTCCTACGACGCCACATGAAGCAGTCGAATGGCAGCTAGGATCTGAACAGGATGCGTCCATGCACGTCCTGGGAGCGCCGCGAATACTTCTTTTATGAATATTTTACTTCTGTTAGCTTTCCTACGACGCCACATGAAGCAGTCGAAAGGCAGCTAGGATCTGAACAGGATGCGTCCATGCACGTCCTGGGAGCGCCGCGAATACTTTTTTTATGAATATTTTACTTCTGTTAGTTTTCCTACGACGCCACATGAAGCAGTCGAAAGGCAGCTAGGATCTGAACAGGATGCGCCCATGCACGTCCTGGGAGCGCCGCGAATACTTTTTTTATGAATATTTCACTTCTGTTAGTTTTCCTACGACGCCACATGAAGCAGTCGAATGGCAGCTAGGATCTGAACAGGATGCGTCCATGCACGTCCTGGGAGCGCCGCGAATACTTTTTTTATGAATATTTTACTTCTGTTAGTTTTCCTACGACGCCACATGAAGCAGTCGAAAGGCAGCTAGGATCTGAACAGGATGCGTCCATGCACGTCCTGGGAGCGCCGCGAATACTTTTTTTATGAATATTTTACTTCTGTTAGTTTTCCTACGACGCCACATGAAGCAGTCGAATGGCAGCTAGGATCTGAACAGGATGCGTCCATGCACGTCCTGGGAGCGCCGCGAATACTTCTTTTATGAATATTTTACTTCTGTTAGTTTTCCTACGACGCCACATGAAGCAGTCGAAAGGCAGCTAGGATCTGAACAGGATGCGTCCATGCACGTCCTGGGAGCGCCGCGAATACTTCTTTTATGAATATTTTACTTCTGTTAGCTTTCCTACGACGCCACATGAAGCAGTCGAAAGGCAGCTAGGATCTGAACAGGATGCGTCCATGCACGTCCTGGGAGCGCCGCGAATACTTTTTTTATGAATATTTTACTTCTGGTAGTTTTCCTACGACGCCACATGAAGCAGTCGAAAGGCAGCTAGGATCTGAACAGGATGCGTCCATGCACGTCCTGGGAGCGCCGCGAATACTTTTTTTATGAATATTTTACTTCTGTTAGTTTTCCTACGACGCCACATGAAGCAGTCGAAAGGCAGCTAGGATCTGAACAGGATGCGCCCATGCACGTCCTGGGAGCGCCGCGAATACTTTTTTTATGAATATTTTACTTCTGTTAGTTTTCCTACGACGCCACATGAAGCAGTCGAATGGCAGCTAGGATCTGAACAGGATGCGTCCATGCACGTCCTGGGAGCGCCGCGAATACTTTTTTTATGAATATTTTACTTCTGTTAGTTTTCCAACGACGCCACATGAAGCAGTCGAAAGGCAGCTAGGATCTGAACAGGATGCGTCCATGCACGTCCTGGGAGCGCCGCGAATACTTTTTTTATGAATATTTTACTTCTGTTAGTTTTCCTACGACGCCACATGAAGCAGTCGAATGGCAGCTAGGATCTGAACAGGATGCGTCCATGCACGTCCTGGGAGCGCCGCGAATACTTTTTTTATGAATATTTTACTTCTGTTAGTTTTCCTACGACGCCACATGAAGCAGTCGAAAGGCAGCTAGGATCTGAACAGGATGCGCCCATGCACGTCCTGGGAGCGCCGCGAATACTTTTTTTATGAATATTTTACTTCTGTTAGTTTTCCTACGACGCCACATGAAGCAGTCGAATGGCAGCTAGGATCTGAACAGGATGCGTCCATGCACGTCCTGGGAGCGCCGCGAATACTTTTTTTATGAATATTTTACTTCTGTTAGTTTTCCTACGACGCCACATGAAACAGTCGAAAGGCAGCTAGGATCTGAACAGGATGCGTCCATGCACGTCCTGGGAGCGCCGCGAATACTTCTTTTATGAATATTTTACTTCTGTTAGTTTTCCAACGACGCCACATGAAACAGTCGAAAGGCAGCTAGGATCTGAACAGGATGCGTCCATGCACGTCCTGGGAGCGCCGCGAATACTTTTTTTATGAATATTTTACTTCTGTTAGTTTTCCTACGGCGCCACATGAAGCAGTCGAATGGCAGCTAGGATCTGAACAGGATGCGTCCATGCACGTCCTGGGAGCGCCGCGAATACTTCTTTTATGAATATTTTACTTCTGTTAGTTTTCCTACGACGCCACATGAAGCAGTCGAAAGGCAGCTAGGATCTGAACAGGATGCGTCCATGCACGTCCTGGGAGCGCCGCGAATACTTCTTTTATGAATATTTTACTTCTGTTAGTTTTCCTACGACGCCACATGAAGCAGTCGAAAGGCAGCTAGGATCTGAACAGGATGCGTCCATGCACGTCCTGGGAGCGCCGCGAATACTTTTTTTAGGAATATTTTACTTCTGTTAGTTTTCCTACGACGCCACATGAAGCAGTCGAAAGGCAGCTAGGATCTGAACAGGATGCGCCCATGCACGTCCTGGGAGCGCCGCGAATACTTTTTTTATGAATATTTTACTTCTGTTAGTTTTCCTACGACGCCACATGAAACAGTCGAAAGGCAGCTAGGATCTGAACAGGATGCGTCCATGCACGTCCTGGGAGCGCCGCGAATACTTCTTTTATGAATATTTTACTTCTGTTAGTTTTCCAACGACGCCACATGAAGCAGTCGAAAGGCAGCTAGGATCTGAACAGGATGCGTCCATGCACGTCCTGGGAGCGCCGCGAATACTTTTTTTAGGAATATTTTACTTCTGTTAGTTTTCCTACGACGCCACATGAAGCAGTCGAAAGGCAGCTAGGATCTGAACAGGATGCGCCCATGCACGTCCTGGGAGCGCCGCGAATACTTTTTTTATGAATATTTTACTTCTGTTAGTTTTCCTACGACGCCACATGAAACAGTCGAAAGGCAGCTAGGATCTGAACAGGATGCGTCCATGCACGTCCTGGGAGCGCCGCGAATACTTCTTTTATGAATATTTTACTTCTGTTAGTTTTCCAACGACGCCACATGAAGCAGTCGAAAGGCAGCTAGGATCTGAACAGGATGCGTCCATGCACGTCCTGGGAGCGCCGCGAATACTTTTTTTATGAATATTTTACTTCTGTTAGTTTTCCTACGGCGCCACATGAAGCAGTCGAATGGCAGCTAGGATCTGAACAGGATGCGTCCATGCACGTCCTGGGAGCGCCGCGAATACTTCTTTTATGAATATTTTACTTCTGTTAGTTTTCCTACGACGCCACATGAAGCAGTCGAAAGGCAGCTAGGATCTGAACAGGATGCGTCCATGCACGTCCTGGGAGCGCCGCGAATACTTCTTTTATGAATATTTTACTTCTGTTAGTTTTCCTACGACGCCACATGAAGCAGTCGAAAGGCAGCTAGGATCTGAACAGGATGCGTCCATGCACGTCCTGGGAGCGCCGCGAATACTTTTTTTAGGAATATTTTACTTCTGTTAGTTTTCCTACGACGCCACATGAAGCAGTCGAAAGGCAGCTAGGATCTGAACAGGATGCGCCCATGCACGTCCTGGGAGCGCCGCGAATACTTTTTTTATGAATATTTTACTTCTGTTAGTTTTCCTACGACGCCACATGAAACAGTCGAAAGGCAGCTAGGATCTGAACAGGATGCGTCCATGCACGTCCTGGGAGCGCCGCGAATACTTCTTTTATGAATATTTTACTTCTGTTAGTTTTCCAACGACGCCACATGAAGCAGTCGAAAGGCAGCTAGGATCTGAACAGGATGCGTCCATGCACGTCCTGGGAGCGCCGCGAATACTTTTTTTTATGAATATTTTACTTCTGTTAGTTTTCCTACGACGCCACATGAAGCAGTCGAAAGGCAGCTAGGATCTGAACAGGATGCGTCCATGCACGTCCTGGGAGCGCCGCGAATACTTCTTTTATGAATATTTTACTTCTGTTAGTTTTCCTACGACGCCACATGAAGCAGTCGAAAGGCAGCTAGGATCTGAACAGGATGCGTCCATGCACGTCCTGGGAGCGCCGCGAATACTTCTTTTATGAATATTTTACTTCTGTTAGTTTTCCTACGACGCCACATGAAGCAGTCGAAAGGCAGCTAGGATCTGAACAGGATGCGTCCATGCACGTCCTGGGAGCGCCGCGAATACTTCTTTTATGAATATTTTACTTCTGTTAGCTTTCCTACGACGCCACATGAAGCAGTCGAAAGGCAGCTAGGATCTGAACAGGATGCGTCCATGCACGTCCTGGGAGCGCCGCGAATACTTTTTTTATGAATATTTTACTTCTGGTAGTTTTCCTACGACGCCACATGAAGCAGTCGAAAGGCAGCTAGGATCTGAACAGGATGCGTCCATGCACGTCCTGGGAGCGCCGCGAATACTTTTTTTATGAATATTTTACTTCTGTTAGTTTTCCTACGACGCCACATGAAGCAGTCGAAAGGCAGCTAGGATCTGAACAGGATGCGCCCATGCACGTCCTGGGAGCGCCGCGAATACTTTTTTTATGAATATTTTACTTCTGTTAGTTTTCCTACGACGCCACATGAAGCAGTCGAATGGCAGCTAGGATCTGAACAGGATGCGTCCATGCACGTCCTGGGAGCGCCGCGAATACTTTTTTTATGAATATTTTACTTCTGTTAGTTTTCCAACGACGCCACATGAAGCAGTCGAAAGGCAGCTAGGATCTGAACAGGATGCGTCCATGCACGTCCTGGGAGCGCCGCGAATACTTTTTTTATGAATATTTTACTTCTGTTAGTTTTCCT
Organism: Andrena praecox; assembly: GCA_963932275.1. Lineage (NCBI taxonomy): Eukaryota > Metazoa > Arthropoda > Insecta > Hymenoptera > Andrenidae > Andrena > Andrena praecox. Next base: position 116,833 of record CAWVQO010000003.1, read on the forward strand.
ACGACGCCACATGAAGCAGTCGAATGGCAGCTAGGATCTGAACAGGATGCGTCCATGCACGTCCTGGGAGCGCCGCGAATACTTCTTTTATGAATATTTTACTTCTGTTAGTTTTCCTACGACGCCACATGAAGCAGTCGAAAGGCAGCTAGGATCTGAACAGGATGCGTCCATGCACGTCCTGGGAGCGCCGCGAATACTTCTTTTATGAATATTTTACTTCTGTTAGCTTTCCTACGACGCCACATGAAGCAGTCGAAAGGCAGCTAGGATCTGAACAGGATGCGTCCATGCACGTCCTGGGAGCGCCGCGAATACTTTTTTTATGAATATTTTACTTCTGTTAGTTTTCCTACGACGCCACATGAAGCAGTCGAAAGGCAGCTAGGATCTGAACAGGATGCGCCCATGCACGTCCTGGGAGCGCCGCGAATACTTTTTTTATGAATATTTTACTTCTGTTAGTTTTCCTACGACGCCACATGAAGCAGTCGAATGGCAGCTAGGATCTGAACAGGATGCGTCCATGCACGTCCTGGGAGCGCCGCGAATACTTTTTTTATGAATATTTTACTTCTGTTAGTTTTCCTACGACGCCACATGAAACAGTCGAAAGGCAGCTAGGATCTGAACAGGATGCGTCCATGCACGTCCTGGGAGCGCCGCGAATACTTCTTTTATGAATATTTTACTTCTGTTAGTTTTCCAACGACGCCACATGAAACAGTCGAAAGGCAGCTAGGATCTGAACAGGATGCGTCCATGCACGTCCTGGGAGCGCCGCGAATACTTTTTTTATGAATATTTTACTTCTGTTAGTTTTCCTACGGCGCCACATGAAGCAGTCGAATGGCAGCTAGGATCTGAACAGGATGCGTCCATGCACGTCCTGGGAGCGCCGCGAATACTTCTTTTATGAATATTTTACTTCTGTTAGTTTTCCTACGACGCCACATGAAGCAGTCGAAAGGCAGCTAGGATCTGAACAGGATGCGTCCATGCACGTCCTGGGAGCGCCGCGAATACTTCTTTTATGAATATTTTACTTCTGTTAGTTTTCCTACGACGCCACATGAAGCAGTCGAAAGGCAGCTAGGATCTGAACAGGATGCGTCCATGCACGTCCTGGGAGCGCCGCGAATACTTTTTTTAGGAATATTTTACTTCTGTTAGTTTTCCTACGACGCCACATGAAGCAGTCGAAAGGCAGCTAGGATCTGAACAGGATGCGCCCATGCACGTCCTGGGAGCGCCGCGAATACTTTTTTTATGAATATTTTACTTCTGTTAGTTTTCCTACGACGCCACATGAAACAGTCGAAAGGCAGCTAGGATCTGAACAGGATGCGTCCATGCACGTCCTGGGAGCGCCGCGAATACTTCTTTTATGAATATTTTACTTCTGTTAGTTTTCCAACGACGCCACATGAAGCAGTCGAAAGGCAGCTAGGATCTGAACAGGATGCGTCCATGCACGTCCTGGGAGCGCCGCGAATACTTTTTTTAGGAATATTTTACTTCTGTTAGTTTTCCTACGACGCCACATGAAGCAGTCGAAAGGCAGCTAGGATCTGAACAGGATGCGCCCATGCACGTCCTGGGAGCGCCGCGAATACTTTTTTTATGAATATTTTACTTCTGTTAGTTTTCCTACGACGCCACATGAAACAGTCGAAAGGCAGCTAGGATCTGAACAGGATGCGTCCATGCACGTCCTGGGAGCGCCGCGAATACTTCTTTTATGAATATTTTACTTCTGTTAGTTTTCCAACGACGCCACATGAAACAGTCGAAAGGCAGCTAGGATCTGAACAGGATGCGTCCATGCACGTCCTGGGAGCGCCGCGAATACTTTTTTTATGAATATTTTACTTCTGTTAGTTTTCCTACGGCGCCACATGAAGCAGTCGAATGGCAGCTAGGATCTGAACAGGATGCGTCCATGCACGTCCTGGGAGCGCCGCGAATACTTCTTTTATGAATATTTTACTTCTGTTAGTTTTCCTACGACGCCACATGAAGCAGTCGAAAGGCAGCTAGGATCTGAACAGGATGCGTCCATGCACGTCCTGGGAGCGCCGCGAATACTTCTTTTATGAATATTTTACTTCTGTTAGTTTTCCTACGACGCCACATGAAGCAGTCGAAAGGCAGCTAGGATCTGAACAGGATGCGTCCATGCACGTCCTGGGAGCGCCGCGAATACTTTTTTTAGGAATATTTTACTTCTGTTAGTTTTCCTACGACGCCACATGAAGCAGTCGAAAGGCAGCTAGGATCTGAACAGGATGCGCCCATGCACGTCCTGGGAGCGCCGCGAATACTTTTTTTATGAATATTTTACTTCTGTTAGTTTTCCTACGACGCCACATGAAACAGTCGAAAGGCAGCTAGGATCTGAACAGGATGCGTCCATGCACGTCCTGGGAGCGCCGCGAATACTTCTTTTATGAATATTTTACTTCTGTTAGTTTTCCAACGACGCCACATGAAGCAGTCGAAAGGCAGCTAGGATCTGAACAGGATGCGTCCATGCACGTCCTGGGAGCGCCGCGAATACTTTTTTTAGGAATATTTTACTTCTGTTAGTTTTCCTACGACGCCACATGAAGCAGTCGAAAGGCAGCTAGGATCTGAACAGGATGCGCCCATGCACGTCCTGGGAGCGCCGCGAATACTTTTTTTATGAATATTTTACTTCTGTTAGTTTTCCTACGACGCCACATGAAACAGTCGAAAGGCAGCTAGGATCTGAACAGGATGCGTCCATGCACGTCCTGGGAGCGCCGCGAATACTTCTTTTATGAATATTTTACTTCTGTTAGTTTTCCAACGACGCCACATGAAGCAGTCGAAAGGCAGCTAGGATCTGAACAGGATGCGTCCATGCACGTCCTGGGAGCGCCGCGAATACTTTTTTTATGAATATTTTACTTCTGTTAGTTTTCCTACGACGCCACATGAAACAGTCGAAAGGCAGCTAGGATCTGAACAGGATGCGTCCATGCACGTCCTGGGAGCGCCGCGAATACTTCTTTTATGAATATTTTACTTCTGTTAGTTTTCCAACGACGCCACATGAAGCAGTCGAAAGGCAGCTAGGATCTGAACAGGATGCGTCCATGCACGTCCTGGGAGCGCCGCGAATACTTTTTTTATGAATATTTTACTTCTGTTAGTTTTCCTACGGCGCCACATGAAGCAGTCGAATGGCAGCTAGGATCTGAACAGGATGCGTCCATGCACGTCCTGGGAGCGCCGCGAATACTTCTTTTATGAATATTTTACTTCTGTTAGTTTTCCTACGACGCCACATGAAGCAGTCGAAAGGCAGCTAGGATCTGAACAGGATGCGTCCATGCACGTCCTGGGAGCGCCGCGAATACTTCTTTTATGAATATTTTACTTCTGTTAGTTTTCCTACGACGCCACATGAAGCAGTCGAAAGGCAGCTAGGATCTGAACAGGATGCGTCCATGCACGTCCTGGGAGCGCCGCGAATACTTTTTTTAGGAATATTTTACTTCTGTTAGTTTTCCTACGACGCCACATGAAGCAGTCGAAAGGCAGCTAGGATCTGAACAGGATGCGCCCATGCACGTCCTGGGAGCGCCGCGAATACTTTTTTTAGGAATATTTTACTTCTGTTAGTTTTCCTTTAATTCTTACAAGAAATATTAATTCTTACAAAAAATTAATTCTTTCAAAAAAAAATTTTTTCCAAAAAAAAAACAGATTATCTCTTACGAAACCATTTAATACTTACAAAAAAAAAAATTCTGAAAAATGTCGTTCTGGGAGCGTCGCGAATACTTTTTTTTATGAATATTTTACTTCTGTTAGTTTTCCTACGACGCCACATGAAGCAGTCGAAAGGCAGCTAGGATCTGAACAGGATGCGTCCATGCACGTCCTGGGAGCGCCGCGAATACTTCTTTTATGAATATTTTACTTCTGTTAGTTTTCCTACGACGCCACATGAAGCAGTCGAAAGGCAGCTAGGATCTGAACAGGATGCGTCCATGCACGTCCTGGGAGCGCCGCGAATACTTCTTTTATGAATATTTTACTTCTGTTAGTTTTCCTACGACGCCACATGAAGCAGTCGAAAGGCAGCTAGGATCTGAACAGGATGCGTCCATGCACGTCCTGGGAGCGCCGCGAATACTTTTTTTAGGAATATTTTACTTCTGTTAGTTTTCCTACGACGCCACATGAAGCAGTCGAAAGGCAGCTAGGATCTGAACAGGATGCGCCCATGCACGTCCTGGGAGCGCCGCGAATACTTTTTTTATGAATATTTTACTTCTGTTAGTTTTCCTACGACGCCACATGAAACAGTCGAAAGGCAGCTAGGATCTGAACAGGATGCGTCCATGCACGTCCTGGGAGCGCCGCGAATACTTCTTTTATGAATATTTTACTTCTGTTAGTTTTCCAACGACGCCACATGAAGCAGTCGAAAGGCAGCTAGGATCTGAACAGGATGCGTCCATGCACGTCCTGGGAGCGCCGCGAATACTTTTTTTTATGAATATTTTACTTCTGTTAGTTTTCCTACGACGCCACATGAAGCAGTCGAAAGGCAGCTAGGATCTGAACAGGATGCGTCCATGCACGTCCTGGGAGCGCCGCGAATACTTCTTTTATGAATATTTTACTTCTGTTAGTTTTCCAACGACGCCACATGAAGCAGTCGAAAGGCAGCTAGGATCTGAACAGGATGCGTCCATGCACGTCCTGGGAGCGCCGCGAATACTTTTTTTTATGAATATTTTACTTCTGTTAGTTTTCCTACGACGCCACATGAAGCAGTCGAAAGGCAGCTAGGATCTGAACAGGATGCGTCCATGCACGTCCTGGGAGCGCCGCGAATACTTCTTTTATGAATATTTTACTTCTGTTAGTTTTCCTACGACGCCACATGAAGCAGTCGAAAGGCAGCTAGGATCTGAACAGGATGCGTCCATGCACGTCCTGGGAGCGCCGCGAATACTTCTTTTATGAATATTTTACTTCTGTTAGTTTTCCTACGACGCCACATGAAGCAGTCGAAAGGCAGCTAGGATCTGAACAGGATGCGTCCATGCACGTCCTGGGAGCGCCGCGAATACTTTTTTTAGGAATATTTTACTTCTGTTAGTTTTCCTACGACGCCACATGAAGCAGTCGAAAGGCAGCTAGGATCTGAACAGGATGCGCCCATGCACGTCCTGGGAGCGCCGCGAATACTTTTTTTATGAATATTTTACTTCTGTTAGTTTTCCTACGACGCCACATGAAACAGTCGAAAGGCAGCTAGGATCTGAACAGGATGCGTCCATGCACGTCCTGGGAGCGCCGCGAATACTTCTTTTATGAATATTTTACTTCTGTTAGTTTTCCAACGACGCCACATGAAGCAGTCGAAAGGCAGCTAGGATCTGAACAGGATGCGTCCATGCACGTCCTGGGAGCGCCGCGAATACTTTTTTTATGAATATTTTACTTCTGTTAGTTTTCCTACGGCGCCACATGAAGCAGTCGAATGGCAGCTAGGATCTGAACAGGATGCGTCCATGCACGTCCTGGGAGCGCCGCGAATACTTCTTTTATGAATATTTTACTTCTGTTAGTTTTCCTACGACGCCACATGAAGCAGTCGAAAGGCAGCTAGGATCTGAACAGGATGCGTCCATGCACGTCCTGGGAGCGCCGCGAATACTTCTTTTATGAATATTTTACTTCTGTTAGTTTTCCTACGACGCCACATGAAGCAGTCGAAAGGCAGCTAGGATCTGAACAGGATGCGTCCATGCACGTCCTGGGAGCGCCGCGAATACTTTTTTTAGGAATATTTTACTTCTGTTAGTTTTCCTACGACGCCACATGAAGCAGTCGAAAGGCAGCTAGGATCTGAACAGGATGCGCCCATGCACGTCCTGGGAGCGCCGCGAATACTTTTTTTATGAATATTTTACTTCTGTTAGTTTTCCTACGACGCCACATGAAACAGTCGAAAGGCAGCTAGGATCTGAACAGGATGCGTCCATGCACGTCCTGGGAGCGCCGCGAATACTTCTTTTATGAATATTTTACTTCTGTTAGTTTTCCAACGACGCCACATGAAGCAGTCGAAAGGCAGCTAGGATCTGAACAGGATGCGTCCATGCACGTCCTGGGAGCGCCGCGAATACTTTTTTTTATGAATATTTTACTTCTGTTAGTTTTCCTACGACGCCACATGAAGCAGTCGAAAGGCAGCTAGGATCTGAACAGGATGCGTCCATGCACGTCCTGGGAGCGCCGCGAATACTTCTTTTATGAATATTTTACTTCTGTTAGTTTTCCTACGACGCCACATGAAGCAGTCGAAAGGCAGCTAGGATCTGAACAGGATGCGTCCATGCACGTCCTGGGAGCGCCGCGAATACTTCTTTTATGAATATTTTACTTCTGTTAGTTTTCCTACGACGCCACATGAAGCAGTCGAATGGCAGCTAGGATCTGAACAGGATGCGTCCATGCACGTCCTGGGAGCGCCGCGAATACTTTTTTTATGAATATTTTACTTCTGTTAGTTTTCCTACGACGCCACATGAAGCAGTCGAAAGGCAGCTAGGATCTGAACAGGATGCGCCCATGCACGTCCTGGGAGCGCCGCGAATACTTTTTTTATGAATATTTTACTTCTGTTAGTTTTCCTACGACGCCACATGAAGCAGTCGAAAGGCAGCTAGGATCTGAACAGGATGCGTCCATGCACGTCCTGGGAGCGCCGCGAATACTTTTTTTAGGAATATTTTACTTCTGTTAGTTTTCCTTTAATTCTTACAAGAAATATTAATTCTTACAAAAAATTAATTCTTTCAAAAAAAAATTTTTTCCAAAAAAAAAACAGATTATCTCTTACGAAACCATTTAATACTTACAAAAAAAAAAATTCTGAAAAATGTCGTTCTGGGAGCGTCGCGAATACTTTTTTTTATGAATATTTTACTTCTGTTAGTTTTCCTACGACGCCACATGAAGCAGTCGAAAGGCAGCTAGGATCTGAACAGGATGCGTCCATGCACGTCCTGGGAGCGCCGCGAATATTTTTTTTATGAATATTTTACTTCTGTTAGTTTTCCTACGACGCCACATGAAGCAGTCGAAAGGCAGCTAGGATCTGAACAGGATGCGTCCATGCACGTCCTGGGAGCGCCGCGAATACTTTTTTTATGAATATTTTACTTCTGTTAGTTTTCCTTTAATTCTTACAAGAAATATTAATTCTTACAAAAAATTAATTCTTTCAAAAAAAAATTTTTTCCAAAAAAAAAACAGATTATCTCTTACGAAACCATTTAATACTTACAAAAAAAAAAATTCTGAAAAATGTCGTTCTGGGAGCGTCGCGAATACTTTTTTTTATGAATATTTTACTTCTGTTAGTTTTCCTACGACGCCACATGAAGCAGTCGAAAGGCAGCTAGGATCTGAACAGGATGCGTCCATGCACGTCCTGGGAGCGCCGCGAATATTTTTTTTAGGAATATTTTACTTCTGTTAGTTTTCCTTTAATTCTTACAAGAAATATTAATTCTTACAAAAAATTAATTCTTTCAAAAAAAAACTTTTTCCAAAAAAAAAACATGATTAACTCTTACAAAACCATTTAATACTTACAAAAAAAAAATTCTGAAAAATGTCGTTCTGGGAGCGCCGCGAATACTTTTTTTATGAATATTTTACTTCTGTTAGTTTTCCTACGACGCCACATGAAGCAGTCGAATGGCAGCTAGGATCTGAACAGGATGCGTCCATGCACGTCCTGGGAGCGCCGCGAATACTTTTTTTATGAATATTTTACTTCTGTTAGGTTTCCTACGACGCCACATGAAGCAGTCGAAAGGCAGCTAGGATCTGAACAGGATGCGTCCATGCACGACCTGGGAGCGCCGCGAATACTTTTTTTATGAATATTTTACTTCTGTTAGTTTTCCTACGACGCCACATGAAGCAGTCGAAAGGCAGCTAGGATCTGAACAGGATGCGTCCATGCACGTCCTGGGAGCGCCGCGAATACTTCTTTTATGAATATTTTACTTCTGTTAGTTTTCCTACGACGCCACATGAAGCAGTCGAAAGGCAGCTAGGATCTGAACAGGATGCGTCCATGCACGTCCTGGGAGCGCCGCGAATACTTTTTTTAGGAATATTTTACTTCTGTTAGTTTTCCTACGACGCCACATGAAGCAGTCGAAAGGCAGCTAGGATCTGAACAGGATGCGCCCATGCACGTCCTGGGAGCGCCGCGAATACTTTTTTTATGAATATTTTACTTCTGTTAGTTTTCCTACGACGCCACATGAAGCAGTCGAAAGGCAGCTAGGATCTGAACAGGATGCGCCCATGCACGTCCTGGGAGCGCCGCGAATACTTTTTTTATGAATATTTTACTTCTGTTAGTTTTCCTACGACGCCACATGAAGCAGTCGAATGGCAGCTAGGATCTGAACAGGATGCGTCCATGCACGTCCTGGGAGCGCCGCGAATACTTTTTTTTATGAATATTTTACTTCTGTTAGTTTTCCTACGACGCCACATGAAGCAGTCGAAAGGCAGCTAGGATCTGAACAGGATGCGTCCATGCACGTCCTGGGAGCGCCGCGAATACTTCTTTTATGAATATTTTACTTCTGTTAGTTTTCCTACGACGCCACATGAAGCAGTCGAAAGGCAGCTAGGATCTGAACAGGATGCGTCCATGCACGTCCTGGGAGCGCCGCGAATACTTCTTTTATGAATATTTTACTTCTGTTAGTTTTCCTACGACGCCACATGAAGCAGTCGAAAGGCAGCTAGGATCTGAACAGGATGCGTCCATGCACGTCCTGGGAGCGCCGCGAATACTTTTTTTAGGAATATTTTACTTCTGTTAGTTTTCCTACGACGCCACATGAAGCAGTCGAAAGGCAGCTAGGATCTGAACAGGATGCGCCCATGCACGTCCTGGGAGCGCCGCGAATACTTTTTTTATGAATATTTTACTTCTGTTAGTTTTCCTACGACGCCACATGAAACAGTCGAAAGGCAGCTAGGATCTGAACAGGATGCGTCCATGCACGTCCTGGGAGCGCCGCGAATACTTCTTTTATGAATATTTTACTTCTGTTAGTTTTCCAACGACGCCACATGAAGCAGTCGAAAGGCAGCTAGGATCTGAACAGGATGCGTCCATGCACGTCCTGGGAGCGCCGCGAATACTTTTTTTATGAATATTTTACTTCTGTTAGTTTTCCTACGACGCCACATGAAGCAGTCGAAAGGCAGCTAGGATCTGAACAGGATGCGCCCATGCACGTCCTGGGAGCGCCGCGAATACTTTTTTTATGAATATTTTACTTCTGTTAGTTTTCCTACGACGCCACATGAAGCAGTCGAAAGGCAGCTAGGATCTGAACAGGATGCGCCCATGCACGTCCTGGGAGCGCCGCGAATACTTTTTTTATGAATATTTTACTTCTGTTAGTTTTCCTACGACGCCACATGAAGCAGTCGAATGGCAGCTAGGATCTGAACAGGATGCGTCCATGCACGTCCTGGGAGCGCCGCGAATACTTTTTTTATGAATATTTTACTTCTGTTAGTTTTCCTACGACGCCACATGAAGCAGTCGAAAGGCAGCTAGGATCTGAACAGGATGCGCCCATGCACGTCCTGGGAGCGCCGCGAATACTTTTTTTATGAATATTTTACTTCTGTTAGTTTTCCTACGACGCCACATGAAGCAGTCGAAAGGCAGCTAGGATCTGAACAGGATGCGTCCATGCACGTCCTGGGAGCGCCGCGAATACTTTTTTTAGGAATATTTTACTTCTGTTAGTTTTCCTTTAATTCTTACAAGAAATATTAATTCTTACAAAAAATTAATTCTTTCAAAAAAAAATTTTTTCCAAAAAAAAAACAGATTATCTCTTACGAAACCATTTAATACTTACAAAAAAAAAAATTCTGAAAAATGTCGTTCTGGGAGCGTCGCGAATACTTTTTTTTATGAATATTTTACTTCTGTTAGTTTTCCTACGACGCCACATGAAGCAGTCGAAAGGCAGCTAGGATCTGAACAGGATGCGTCCATGCACGTCCTGGGAGCGCCGCGAATACTTTTTTTATGAATATTTTACTTCTGTTAGTTTTCCTACGACGCCACATGAAGCAGTCGAAAGGCAGCTAGGATCTGAACAGGATGCGTCCATGCACGTCCTGGGAGCGCCGCGAATACTTTTTTTAGGAATATTTTACTTCTGTTAGTTTTCCTTTAATTCTTACAAGAAATATTAATTCTTACAAAAAATTAATTCTTTCAAAAAAAAATTTTTTCCAAAAAAAAAACAGATTATCTCTTACGAAACCATTTAATACTTACAAAAAAAAAAATTCTGAAAAATGTCGTTCTGGGAGCGTCGCGAATACTTTTTTTTATGAATATTTTACTTCTGTTAGTTTTCCTACGACGCCACATGAAGCAGTCGAAAGGCAGCTAGGATCTGAACAGGATGCGTCCATGCACGTCCTGGGAGCGCCGCGAATATTTTTTTTAGGAATATTTTACTTCTGTTAGTTTTCCTTTAATTCTTACAAGAAATATTAATTCTTACAAAAAATTAATTCTTTCAAAAAAAAACTTTTTCCAAAAAAAAAACATGATTAACTCTTACAAAACCATTTAATACTTACAAAAAAAAAATTCTGAAAAATGTCGTTCTGGGAGCGCCGCGAATACTTTTTTTATGAATATTTTACTTCTGTTAGTTTTCCTACGACGCCACATGAAGCAGTCGAATGGCAGCTAGGATCTGAACAGGATGCGTCCATGCACGTCCTGGGAGCGCCGCGAATACTTTTTTTATGAATATTTTACTTCTGTTAGGTTTCCTACGACGCCACATGAAGCAGTCGAAAGGCAGCTAGGATCTGAACAGGATGCGTCCATGCACGACCTGGGAGCGCCGCGAATACTTTTTTTATGAATATTTTACTTCTGTTAGTTTTCCTACGACGCCACATGAAGCAGTCGAAAGGCAGCTAGGATCTGAACAGGATGCGTCCATGCACGTCCTGGGAGCGCCGCGAATACTTTTTTTATGAATATTTTACTTCTGTTAGTTTTCCTTTAATTCTTACAAGAAATATTAATTCTTACAAAAAATTAATTCTTTCAAAAAAAAATTTTTTCCAAAAAAAAAACAGATTATCTCTTACGAAACCATTTAATACTTACAAAAAAAAAAATTCTGAAAAATGTCGTTCTGGGAGCGTCGCGAATACTTTTTTTATGAATATTTTACTTCTGTTAGTTTTCCTACGACGCCACATGAAGCAGTCGAAAGGCAGCTAGGATCTGAACAGGATGCGTCCATGCACGTCCTGGGAGCGCCGCGAATACTTTTTTTATGAATATTTTACTTCTGTTAGTTTTCCTACGACGCCACATGAAGCAGTCGAATGGCAGATAGGATCTGAACAGGATGCGGTCATGCACGTCCTGGGAGCGCCGCGAATACTTTTTTTATGAATATTTTACTTCTGTTAGTTTTCCTTTAATTCTTACAAGAAATATTAATTCTTACAAAAAATTAATTCTTTCAAAAAAAAATTTTTTCCAAAAAAAAAACAGATTATCTCTTACGAAACCATTTAATACTTACAAAAAAAAAAATTCTGAAAAATGTCGTTCTGGGAGCGTCGCGAATACTTTTTTTTATGAATATTTTACTTCTGTTAGTTTTCCTACGACGCCACATGAAGCAGTCGAAAGGCAGCTAGGATCTGAACAGGATGCGTCCATGCACGTCCTGGGAGCGCCGCGAATACTTTTTTTATGAATATTTTACTTCTGTTAGTTTTCCTACGACGCCACATGAAGCAGTCGAATGGCAGCTAGGATCTGAACAGGATGCGTCCATGCACGTCCTGGGAGCGCCGCGAATACTTTTTTTATGAATATTTTACTTCTGTTAGTTTTCCTACGACGCCACATGAAGCAGTCGAATGGCAGATAGGATCTGAACAGGATGCGTCCATGCACGTCCTGGGAGCGCCGCGAATACTTTTTTTATGAATATTTTACTTCTGTTAGTTTTCCTTTAATTCTTACAAGAAATATTAATTCTTACAAAAAATTAATTCTTTCAAAAAAAAATTTTTTCCAAAAAAAAACAGATTATCTCTTACGAAACCATTTAATACTTACAAAAAAAAAAATTCTGAAAAATGTCGTTCTGGGAGCGTCGCGAATACTTTTTTTTATGAATATTTTACTTCTGTTAGTTTTCCTACGACGCCACATGAAGCAGTCGAAAGGCAGCTAGGATCTGAACAGGATGCGTCCATGCACGTCCTGGGAGCGCCGCGAATACTTTTTTTATGAATATTTTACTTCTGTTAGTTTTCCTACGACGCCACATGAAGCAGTCGAATGGCAGCTAGGATCTGAACAGGATGCGTCCATGCACGTCCTGGGAGCGCCGCGAATACTTTTTTTATGAATATTTTACTTCTGTTAGTTTTCCTACGACGCCACATGAAGCAGTCGAAAGGCAGCTAGGATCTGAACAGGATGCGTCCATGCACGTCCTGGGAGCGCCGCGAATATTTTTTTTAGGAATATTTTACTTCTGTTAGTTTTCCTTTAATTCTTACAAGAAATATTAATTCTTACAAAAAATTAATTCTTTCAAAAATAAACTTTTTCCAAAAAAAAAACATGATTAACTCTTACAAAACCATTTAATACTTACAAAAAAAAAATTCTGAAAAATGTCGTTCTGGGAGCGCCGCGAATACGTTTTTTATGAATATTTTACTTCTGTTAGTTTTCCTACGACGCCACATGAAGCAGTCGAATGGCAGATAGGATCTGAACAGGATGCGTCCATGCACGTCCTGGGAGCGCCGCGAATACTTTTTTTATGAATATTTTACTTCTGTTAGTTTTCCTTTAATTCTTACAAGAAATATTAATTCTTACAAAAAATTAATTCTTTCAAAAAAAAATTTTTTCCAAAAAAAAAACAGATTATCTCTTACGAAACCATTTAATACTTACAAAAAAAAAAATTCTGAAAAATGTCGTTCTGGGAGCGTCGCGAATACTTTTTTTTATGAATATTTTACTTCTGTTAGTTTTCCTACGACGCCACATGAAGCAGTCGAAAGGCAGCTAGGATCTGAACAGGATGCGTCCATGCACGTCCTGGGAGCGCCGCGAATACTTTTTTTATGAATATTTTACTTCTGTTAGTTTTCCTACGACGCCACATGAAGCAGTCGAATGGCAGATAGGATCTGAACAGGATGCGTCCATGCACGTCCTGGGAGCGCCGCGAATACTTTTTTTATGAATATTTTACTTCTGTTAGTTTTCCTACGACGCCACATGAAGCAGTCGAAAGGCAGCTAGGATCTGAACAGGATGCGTCCATGCACGTCCTGGGAGCGCCGCGAATATTTTTTTTAGGAATATTTTACTTCTGTTAGTTTTCCTTTAATTCTTACAAGAAATATTAATTCTTACAAAAAATTAATTCTTTCAAAAAAAAACTTTTTCCAAAAAAAAAACATGATTAACTCTTACAAAACCATTTAATACTTACAAAAAAAAAATTCTGAAAAATGTCGTTCTGGGAGCGCCGCGAATACTTTTTTTATGAATATTTTACTTCTGTTAGTTTTCCTACGACGCCACATGAAGCAGTCGAAAGGCAGCTAGGATCTGAACAGGATGCGTCCATGCACGTCCTGGGAGCGCCGCGAATACTTTTTCTATGAATATTTTACTTCTGTTAGTTTTCCTACGACGCCACATGAAGCAGTCGAATGGCAGCTAGGATCTGAACAGGATGCGTCCATGCACGTCCTGGGAGCGCCGCGAATACTTTTTTTATGAATATTTTACTTCTGTTAGTTTTCCTTTAATTCTTACAAGAAATATTAATTCTTACAAAAAATTAATTCTTTCAAAAAAAAATTTTTTCCAAAAAAAAAACAGATTATCTCTTACGAAACCATTTAATACTTACAAAAAAAAAAATTCTGAAAAATGTCGTTCTGGGAGCGTCGCGAATACTTTTTTTTATGAATATTTTACTTCTGTTAGTTTTCCTACGACGCCACATGAAGCAGTCGAAAGGCAGCTAGGATCTGAACAGGATGCGTCCATGCACGTCCTGGGAGCGCCGCGAATACTTTTTTTATGAATATTTTACTTCTGTTAGTTTTCCTACGACGCCACATGAAGCAGTCGAATGGCAGATAGGATCTGAACAGGATGCGTCCATGCACGTCCTGGGAGCGCCGCGAATACTTTTTTTATGAATATTTTACTTCTGTTAGTTTTCCTACGACGCCACATGAAGCAGTCGAAAGGCAGCTAGGATCTGAACAGGATGCGTCCATGCACGTCCTGGGAGCGCCGCGAATATTTTTTTTAGGAATATTTTACTTCTGTTAGTTTTCCTTTAATTCTTACAAGAAATATTAATTCTTACAAAAAATTAATTCTTTCAAAAAAAAAACTTTTTCCAAAAAAAAAACATGATTAACTCTTACAAAACCATTTAATACTTACAAAAAAAAAATTCTGAAAAATGTCGTTCTGGGAGCGCCGCGAATACTTTTTTTATGAATATTTTACTTCTGTTAGTTTTCCTACGACGCCACATGAAGCAGTCGAAAGGCAGCTAGGATCTGAACAGGATGCGTCCATGCACGTCCTGGGAGCGCCGCGAATACTTTTTTTATGAATATTTTACTTCTGTTAGTTTTCCTACGACGCCACATGAAGCAGTCGAATGGCAGCTAGGATCTGAACAGGATGCGTCCATGCACGTCCTGGGAGCGCCGCGAATACTTTTTTTATGAATATTTTACTTCTGTTAGTTTTCCTACGACGCCACATGAAGCAGTCGAATGGCAGATAGGATCTGAACAGGATGCGTCCATGCACGTCCTGGGAGCGCCGCGAATACTTTTTTTATGAATATTTTACTTCTGTTAGTTTTCCTTTAATTCTTACAAGAAATATTAATTCTTACAAAAAATTAATTCTTTCAAAAAAAAATTTTTTCCAAAAAAAAAACAGATAATCTCTTACGAAACCATTTAATACTTACAAAAAAAAAAATTCTGAAAAATGTCGTTCTGGGAGCGTCGCGAATACTTTTTTTTATGAATATTTTACTTCTGTTAGTTTTCCTACGACGCCACATGAAGCAGTCGAAAGGCAGCTAGGATCTGAACAGGATGCGTCCATGCACGTCCTGGGAGCGCCGCGAATACTTTTTTTATGAATATTTTACTTCTGTTAGTTTTCCTACGACGCCACATGAAGCAGTCGAATGGCAGATAGGATCTGAACAGGATGCGTCCATGCACGTCCTGGGAGCGCCGCGAATACTTTTTTTATGAATATTTTACTTCTGTTAGTTTTCCTACGACGCCACATGAAGCAGTCGAAAGGCAGCTAGGATCTGAACAGGATGCGTCCATGCACGTCCTGGGAGCGCCGCGAATATTTTTTTTAGGAATATTTTACTTCTGTTAGTTTTCCTTTAATTCTTACAAGAAATATTAATTCTTACAAAAAATTAATTCTTTCAAAAAAAAACTTTTTCCAAAAAAAAAACATGATTAACTCTTACAAAACCATTTAATACTTACAAAAAAAAAATTCTGAAAAATGTCGTTCTGGGAGCGCCGCGAATACTTTTTTTATGAATATTTTACTTCTGTTAGTTTTCCTACGACGCCACATGAAGCAGTCGAAAGGCAGCTAGGATCTGAACAGGATGCGTCCATGCACGTCCTGGGAGCGCCGCGAATACTTTTTTTATGAATATTTTACTTCTGTTAGTTTTCCTACGACGCCACATGAAGCAGTCGAATGGCAGCTAGGATCTGAACAGGATGCGTCCATGCACGTCCTGGGAGCGCCGCGAATACTTTTTTTATGAATATTTTACTTCTGTTAGTTTTCCTACGACGCCACATGAAGCAGTCGAATGGCAGATAGGATCTGAACAGGATGCGTCCATGCACGTCCTGGGAGCGCCGCGAATACTTTTTTTATGAATATTTTACTTCTGTTAGTTTTCCTTTAATTCTTACAAGAAATATTAATTCTTACAAAAAATTAATTCTTTCAAAAAAAAATTTTTTCCAAAAAAAAAACAGATTATCTCTTACGAAACCATTTAATACTTACAAAAAAAAAAATTCTGAAAAATGTCGTTCTGGGAGCGTCGCGAATACTTTTTTTTATGAATATTTTACTTCTGTTAGTTTTCCTACGACGCCACATGAAGCAGTCGAAAGGCAGCTAGGATCTGAACAGGATGCGTCCATGCACGTCCTGGGAGCGCCGCGAATATTTTTTTTAGGAATATTTTACTTCTGTTAGTTTTCCTTTAATTCTTACAAGAAATATTAATTCTTACAAAAAATTAATTCTTTCAAAAAAAAACTTTTTCCAAAAAAAAAACATGATTAACTCTTACAAAACCATTTAATACTTACAAAAAAAAAATTCTGAAAAATGTCGTTCTGGGAGCGCCGCGAATACTTTTTTTATGAATATTTTACTTCTGTTAGTTTTCCTACGACGCCACATGAAGCAGTCGAAAGGCAGCTAGGATCTGAACAGGATGCGTCCATGCACGTCCTGGGAGCGCCGCGAATACTTTTTTTATGAATATTTTACTTCTGTTAGTTTTCCTACGACGCCACATGAAGCAGTCGAATGGCAGCTAGGATCTGAACAGGATGCGTCCATGCACGTCCTGGGAGCGCCGCGAATACTTTTTTTATGAATATTTTACTTCTGTTAGTTTTCCTACGACGCCACATGAAGCAGTCGAATGGCAGATAGGATCTGAACAGGATGCGTCCATGCACGTCCTGGGAGCGCCGCGAATATTTTTTTTAGGAATATTTTACTTCTGTTAGTTTTCCTTTAATTCTTACAAGAAATATTAATTCTTACAAAAAATTAATTCTTTCAAAAAAAAACTTTTTCCAAAAAAAAAACATGATTAACTCTTACAAAACCATTTAATACTTACAAAAAAAAAATTCTGAAAAATGTCGTTCTGGGAGCGCCGCGAATACTTTTTTTATGAATATTTTACTTCTGTTAGTTTTCCTACGACGCCACATGAAGCAGTCGAAAGGCAGCTAGGATCTGAACAGGATGCGTCCATGCACGTCCTGGGAGCGCCGCGAATACTTTTTTTATGAATATTTTACTTCTGTTAGTTTTCCTACGACGCCACATGAAGCAGTCGAATGGCAGCTAGGATCTGAACAGGATGCGTCCATGCACGTCCTGGGAGCGCCGCGAATATTTTTTTTAGGAATATTTTACTTCTGTTAGTTTTCCTTTAATTCTTACAAGAAATATTAATTCTTACAAAAAATTAATTCTTTCAAAAAAAAACTTTTTCCAAAAAAAAAACATGATTAACTCTTACAAAACCATTTAATACTTACAAAAAAAAAATTCTGAAAAATGTCGTTCTGGGAGCGCCGCGAATACTTTTTTTATGAATATTTTACTTCTGTTAGTTTTCCTACGACGCCACATGAAGCAGTCGAAAGGCAGCTAGGATCTGAACAGGATGCGTCCATGCACGTCCTGGGAGCGCCGCGAATACTTTTTTTATGAATATTTTACTTCTGTTAGTTTTCCTACGACGCCACATGAAGCAGTCGAATGGCAGATAGGATCTGAACAGGATGCGTCCATGCACGTCCTGGGAGCGCCGCGAATACTTTTTTTATGAATATTTTACTTCTGTTAGTTTTCCTTTAATTCTTACAAGAAATATTAATTCTTACAAAAAATTAATTCTTTCAAAAAAAAATTTTTTCCAAAAAAAAAACAGATTATCTCTTACGAAACCATTTAATACTTACAAAAAAAAAAATTCTGAAAAATGTCGTTCTGGGAGCGTCGCGAATACTTTTTTTTATGAATATTTTACTTCTGTTAGTTTTCCTACGACGCCACATGAAGCAGTCGAAAGGCAGCTAGGATCTGAACAGGATGCGTCCATGCACGTCCTGGGAGCGCCGCGAATACTTTTTTTATGAATATTTTACTTCTGTTAGTTTTCCTACGACGCCACATGAAGCAGTCGAAAGGCAGCTAGGATCTGAACAGGATGCGTCCATGCACGTCCTGGGAGCGCCGCGAATACTTTTTTTATGAATATTTTACTTCTGTTAGTTTTCCTACGACGCCACATGAAGCAGTCGAATGGCAGCTAGGATCTGAACAGGATGCGTCCATGCACGTCCTGGGAGCGCCGCGAATACTTTTTTTATGAATATTTTACTTCTGTTAGTTTTCCTACGACGCCACATGAAGCAGTCGAAAGGCAGCTAGGATCTGAACAGGATGCGTCCATGCACGTCCTGGGAGCGCCGCGAATATTTTTTTTAGGAATATTTTACTTCTGTTAGTTTTCCTTTAATTCTTACAAGAAATATTAATTCTTACAAAAAATTAATTCTTTCAAAAAAAAACTTTTTCTAAAAAAAAAACATGATTAACTCTTACAAAACCATTTAATACTTACAAAAAAAAAATTCTGAAAAATGTCGTTCTGGGAGCGCCGCGAATACTTTTTTTATGAATATTTTACTTCTGTTAGTTTTCCTACGACGCCACATGAAGCAGTCGAAAGGCAGCTAGGATCTGAACAGGATGCGTCCATGCACGTCCTGGGAGCGCCGCGAATACTTTTTTTATGAATATTTTACTTCTGTTAGTTTTCCTACGACGCCACATGAAGCAGTCGAATGGCAGCTAGGATCTGAACAGGATGCGTCCATGCACGTCCTGGGAGCGCCGCGAATACTTTTTTTATGAATATTTTACTTCTGTTAGTTTTCCTACGACGCCACATGAAGCAGTCGAATGGCAGATAGGATCTGAACAGGATGCGTCCATGCACGTCCTGGGAGCGCCGCGAATACTTTTTTTATGAATATTTTACTTCTGTTAGTTTTCCTTTAATTCTTACAAGAAATATTAATTCTTACAAAAAATTAATTCTTTCAAAAAAAAATTTTTTCCAAAAAAAAAACAGATTATCTCTTACGAAACCATTTAATACTTACAAAAAAAAAATTCTGAAAAATGTCGTTCTGGGAGCGTCGCGAATACTTTTTTTTATGAATATTTTACTTCTGTTAGTTTTCCTACGACGCCACATGAAGCAGTCGAAAGGCAGCTAGGATCTGAACAGGATGCGTCCATGCACGTCCTGGGAGCGCCGCGAATACTTTTTTTATGAATATTTTACTTCTGTTAGTTTTCCTACGACGCCACATGAAGCAGTCGAATGGCAGATAGGATCTGAACAGGATGCGTCCATGCACGTCCTGGGAGCGCCGCGAATACTTTTTTTATGAATATTTTACTTCTGTTAGTTTTCCTACGACGCCACATGAAGCAGTCGAAAGGCAGCTAGGATCTGAACAGGATGCGTCCATGCACGTCCTGGGAGCGCCGCGAATATTTTTTTTAGGAATATTTTACTTCTGTTAGTTTTCCTTTAATTCTTACAAGAAATATTAATTCTTACAAAAAATTAATTCTTTCAAAAAAAAACTTTTTCCAAAAAAAAAACATGATTAACTCTTACAAAACCATTTAATACTTACAAAAAAAAAATTCTGAAAAATGTCGTTCTGGGAGCGCCGCGAATACTTTTTTTATGAATATTTTACTTCTGTTAGTTTTCCTACGACGCCACATGAAGCAGTCGAAAGGCAGCTAGGATCTGAACAGGATGCGTCCATGCACGTCCTGGGAGCGCCGCGAATACTTTTTTTATGAATATTTTACTTCTGTTAGTTTTCCTACGACGCCACATGAAGCAGTCGAATGGCAGCTAGGATCTGAACAGGATGCGTCCATGCACGTCCTGGGAGCGCCGCGAATACTTTTTTTATGAATATTTTACTTCTGTTAGTTTTCCTACGACGCCACATGAAGCAGTCGAATGGCAGATAGGATCTGAACAGGATGCGTCCATGCACGTCCTGGGAGCGCCGCGAATACTTTTTTTATGAATATTTTACTTCTGTTAGTTTTCCTTTAATTCTTACAAGAAATATTAATTCTTACAAAAAATTAATTCTTTCAAAAAAAAATTTTTTCCAAAAAAAAAACAGATTATCTCTTACGAAACCATTTAATACTTACAAAAAAAAAAATTCTGAAAAATGTCGTTCTGGGAGCGTCGCGAATACTTTTTTTTATGAATATTTTACTTCTGTTAGTTTTCCTACGACGCCACATGAAGCAGTCGAAAGGCAGCTAGGATCTGAACAGGATGCGTCCATGCACGTCCTGGGAGCGCCGCGAATATTTTTTTTAGGAATATTTTACTTCTGTTAGTTTTCCTTTAATTCTTACAAGAAATATTAATTCTTACAAAAAATTAATTCTTTCAAAAAAAAACTTTTTCCAAAAAAAAAACATGATTAACTCTTACAAAACCATTTAATACTTACAAAAAAAAAATTCTGAAAAATGTCGTTCTGGGAGCGCCGCGAATACTTTTTTTATGAATATTTTACTTCTGTTAGTTTTCCTACGACGCCACATGAAGCAGTCGAAAGGCAGCTAGGATCTGAACAGGATGCGTCCATGCACGTCCTGGGAGCGCCGCGAATACTTTTTTTATGAATATTTTACTTCTGTTAGTTTTCCTACGACGCCACATGAAGCAGTCGAATGGCAGCTAGGATCTGAACAGGATGCGTCCATGCACGTCCTGGGAGCGCCGCGAATACTTTTTTTATGAATATTTTACTTCTGTTAGTTTTCCTACGACGCCACATGAAGCAGTCGAATGGCAGATAGGATCTGAACAGGATGCGTCCATGCACGTCCTGGGAGCGCCGCGAATATTTTTTTTAGGAATATTTTACTTCTGTTAGTTTTCCTTTAATTCTTACAAGAAATATTAATTCTTACAAAAAATTAATTCTTTCAAAAAAAAACTTTTTCCAAAAAAAAAACATGATTAACTCTTACAAAACCATTTAATACTTACAAAAAAAAAATTCTGAAAAATGTCGTTCTGGGAGCGCCGCGAATACTTTTTTTATGAATATTTTACTTCTGTTAGTTTTCCTACGACGCCACATGAAGCAGTCGAAAGGCAGCTAGGATCTGAACAGGATGCGTCCATGCACGTCCTGGGAGCGCCGCGAATACTTTTTTTATGAATATTTTACTTCTGTTAGTTTTCCTACGACGCCACATGAAGCAGTCGAATGGCAGATAGGATCTGAACAGGATGCGTCCATGCACGTCCTGGGAGCGCCGCGAATACTTTTTTTATGAATATTTTACTTCTGTTAGTTTTCCTACGACGCCACATGAAGCAGTCGAATGGCAGCTAGGATCTGAACAGGATGCGTCCATGCACGTCCTGGGAGCGCCGCGAATATTTTTTTTAGGAATATTTTACTTCTGTTAGTTTTCCTTTAATTCTTACAAGAAATATTAATTCTTACAAAAAATTAATTCTTTCAAAAAAAAACTTTTTCCAAAAAAAAAACATGATTAACTCTTACAAAACCATTTAATACTTACAAAAAAAAAATTCTGAAAAATGTCGTTCTGGGAGCGCCGCGAATACTTTTTTTATGAATATTTTACTTCTGTTAGTTTTCCTACGACGCCACATGAAGCAGTCGAAAGGCAGCTAGGATCTGAACAGGATGCGTCCATGCACGTCCTGGGAGCGCCGCGAATACTTTTTTTATGAATATTTTACTTCTGTTAGTTTTCCTACGACGCCACATGAAGCAGTCGAATGGCAGATAGGATCTGAACAGGATGCGTCCATGCACGTCCTGGGAGCGCCGCGAATACTTTTTTTATGAATATTTTACTTCTGTTAGTTTTCCTTTAATTCTTACAAGAAATATTAATTCTTACAAAAAATTAATTCTTTCAAAAAAAAATTTTTTCCAAAAAAAAAACAGATTATCTCTTACGAAACCATTTAATACTTACAAAAAAAAAAATTCTGAAAAATGTCGTTCTGGGAGCGTCGCGAATACTTTTTTTTATGAATATTTTACTTCTGTTAGTTTTCCTACGACGCCACATGAAGCAGTCGAAAGGCAGCTAGGATCTGAACAGGATGCGTCCATGCACGTCCTGGGAGCGCCGCGAATACTTTTTTTATGAATATTTTACTTCTGTTAGTTTTCCTACGACGCCACATGAAGCAGTCGAAAGGCAGCTAGGATCTGAACAGGATGCGTCCATGCACGTCCTGGGAGCGCCGCGAATACTTTTTTTATGAATATTTTACTTCTGTTAGTTTTCCTACGACGCCACATGAAGCAGTCGAATGGCAGCTAGGATCTGAACAGGATGCGTCCATGCACGTCCTGGGAGCGCCGCGAATACTTTTTTTATGAATATTTTACTTCTGTTAGTTTTCCTACGACGCCACATGAAGCAGTCGAAAGGCAGCTAGGATCTGAACAGGATGCGTCCATGCACGTCCTGGGAGCGCCGCGAATATTTTTTTTAGGAATATTTTACTTCTGTTAGTTTTCCTTTAATTCTTACAAGAAATATTAATTCTTACAAAAAATTAATTCTTTCAAAAAAAAACTTTTTCCAAAAAAAAAACATGATTAACTCTTACAAAACCATTTAATACTTACAAAAAAAAAATTCTGAAAAATGTCGTTCTGGGAGCGCCGCGAATACTTTTTTTATGAATATTTTACTTCTGTTAGTTTTCCTACGACGCCACATGAAGCAGTCGAAAGGCAGCTAGGATCTGAACAGGATGCGTCCATGCACGTCCTGGGAGCGCCGCGAATACTTTTTTTATGAATATTTTACTTCTGTTAGTTTTCCTACGACGCCACATGAAGCAGTCGAATGGCAGCTAGGATCTGAACAGGATGCGTCCATGCACGTCCTGGGAGCGCCGCGAATACTTTTTTTATGAATATTTTACTTCTGTTAGTTTTCCTACGACGCCACATGAAGCAGTCGAATGGCAGATAGGATCTGAACAGGATGCGTCCATGCACGTCCTGGGAGCGCCGCGAATACTTTTTTTATGAATATTTTACTTCTGTTAGTTTTCCTTTAATTCTTACAAGAAATATTAATTCTTACAAAAAATTAATTCTTTCAAAAAAAAATTTTTTCCAAAAAAAAAACAGATTATCTCTTACGAAACCATTTAATACTTACAAAAAAAAAAATTCTGAAAAATGTCGTTCTGGGAGCGTCGCGAATACTTTTTTTTATGAATATTTTACTTCTGTTAGTTTTCCTACGACGCCACATGAAGCAGTCGAAAGGCAGCTAGGATCTGAACAGGATGCGTCCATGCACGTCCTGGGAGCGCCGCGAATACTTTTTTTATGAATATTTTACTTCTGTTAGTTTTCCTACGACGCCACATGAAGCAGTCGAATGGCAGATAGGATCTGAACAGGATGCGTCCATGCACGTCCTGGGAGCGCCGCGAATACTTTTTTTATGAATATTTTACTTCTGTTAGTTTTCCTACGACGCCACATGAAGCAGTCGAAACGCAGCTAGGATCTGAACAGGATGCGTCCATGCACGTCCTGGGAGCGCCGCGAATACTTTTTTTATGAATATTTTACTTCTGTTAGTTTTCCTTTAATTCTTACAAGAAATATTAATTCTTACAAAAAATTAATTCTTTCAAAAAAAAATTTTTTCCAAAAAAAAAACAGATTATCTCTTACGAAACCATTTAATACTTACAAAAAAAAAAATTCTGAAAAATGTCGTTCTGGGAGCGTCGCGAATACTTTTTTTTATGAATATTTTACTTCTGTTAGTTTTCCTACGACGCCACATGAAGCAGTCGAAAGGCAGCTAGGATCTGAACAGGATGCGTCCATGCACGTCCTGGGAGCGCCGCGAATATTTTTTTTAGGAATATTTTACTTCTGTTAGTTTTCCTTTAATTCTTACAAGAAATATTAATTCTTACAAAAAATTAATTCTTTCAAAAAAAAAACTTTTTCCAAAAAAAAAACATGATTAACTCTTACAAAACCATTTAATACTTACAAAAAAAAAATTCTGAAAAATGTCGTTCTGGGAGCGCCGCGAATACTTTTTTTATGAATATTTTACTTCTGTTAGTTTTCCTACGACGCCACATGAAGCAGTCGAAAGGCAGCTAGGATCTGAACAGGATGCGTCCATGCACGTCCTGGGAGCGCCGCGAATACTTTTTTTATGAATATTTTACTTCTGTTAGTTTTCCTACGACGCCACATGAAGCAGTCGAATGGCAGATAGGATCTGAACAGGATGCGTCCATGCACGTCCTGGGAGCGCCGCGAATATTTTTTTTAGGAATATTTTACTTCTGTTAGTTTTCCTTTAATTCTTACAAGAAATATTAATTCTTACAAAAAATTAATTCTTTCAAAAAAAAACTTTTTCCAAAAAAAAAACATGATTAACTCTTACAAAACCATTTAATACTTACAAAAAAAAAATTCTGAAAAATGTCGTTCTGGGAGCGCCGCGAATACTTTTTTTATGAATATTTTACTTCTGTTAGTTTTCCTACGACGCCACATGAAGCAGTCGAAAGGCAGCTAGGATCTGAACAGGATGCGTCCATGCACGTCCTGGGAGCGCCGCGAATACTTTTTTTATGAATATTTTACTTCTGTTAGTTTTCCTACGACGCCACATGAAGCAGTCGAATGGCAGCTAGGATCTGAACAGGATGCGTCCATGCACGTCCTGGGAGCGCCGCGAATACTTTTTTTATGAATATTTTACTTCTGTTAGTTTTCCTACGACGCCACATGAAGCAGTCGAATGGCAGATAGGATCTGAACAGGATGCGTCCATGCACGTCCTGGGAGCGCCGCGAATACTTTTTTTATGAATATTTTACTTCTGTTAGTTTTCCTTTAATTCTTCCAAGAAATATTAATTCTTACAAAAAATTAATTCTTTCAAAAAAAAATTTTTTCCAAAAAAAAAACAGATTATCTCTTACGAAACCATTTAATACTTACAAAAAAAAAAATTCTGAAAAATGTCGTTCTGGGAGCGTCGCGAATACTTTTTTTTATGAATATTTTACTTCTGTTAGTTTTCCTACGACGCCACATGAAGCAGTCGAAAGGCAGCTAGGATCTGAACAGGATGCGTCCATGCACGTCCTGGGAGCGCCGCGAATACTTTTTTTATGAATATTTTACTTCTGTTAGTTTTCCTTTAATTCTTACAAGAAATATTAATTCTTACAAAAAATTAATTCTTTCAAAAAAAAACTTTTTCCAAAAAAAAAACATGATTAACTCTTACAAAACCATTTAATACTTACAAAAAAAAAATTCTGAAAAATGTCGTTCTGGGAGCGCCGCGAATACTTTTTTTATGAATATTTTACTTCTGTTAGTTTTCCTACGACGCCACATGAAGCAGTCGAAAGGCAGCTAGGATCTGAACAGGATGCGTCCATGCACGTCCTGGGAGCGCCGCGAATACTTTTTTTATGAATATTTTACTTCTGTTAGTTTTCCTACGACGCCACATGAAGCAGTCGAATGGCAGCTAGGATCTGAACAGGATGCGTCCATGCACGTCCTGGGAGCGCCGCGAATACTTTTTTTATGAATATTTTACTTCTGTTAGTTTTCCTACGACGCCACATGAAGCAGTCGAAACGCAGCTAGGATCTGAACAGGATGCGTCCATGCACGTCCTGGGAGCGCCGCGAATACTTTTTTTATGAATATTTTACTTCTGTTAGTTTTCCTTTAATTCTTACAAGAAATATTAATTCTTACAAAAAATTAATTCTTTCAAAAAAAAATTTTTTCCAAAAAAAAAACAGATTATCTCTTACGAAACCATTTAATACTTGAAAAAAAAAAAAATTCTGAAAAATGTCGTTCTGGGAGCGTCGCGAATACTTTTTTTTATGAATATTTTACTTCTGTTAGTTTTCCTACGACGCCACATGAAGCAGTCGAAAGGCAGCTAGGATCTGAACAGGATGCGTCCATGCACGTCCTGGGAGCGCCGCGAATATTTTTTTTAGGAATATTTTACTTCTGTTAGTTTTCCTTTAATTCTTACAAGAAATATTAATTCTTACAAAAAATTAATTCTTTCAAAAAAAAACTTTTTCCAAAAAAAAAACATGATTAACTCTTACAAAACCATTTAATACTTACAAAAAAAAAATTCTGAAAAATGTCGTTCTGGGAGCGCCGCGAATACTTTTTTTATGAATATTTTACTTCTGTTAGTTTTCCTACGACGCCACATGAAGCAGTCGAAAGGCAGCTAGGATCTGAACAGGATGCGTCCATGCACGTCCTGGGAGCGCCGCGAATACTTTTTTTATGAATATTTTACTTCTGTTAGTTTTCCTACGACGCCACATGAAGCAGTCGAATGGCAGCTAGGATCTGAACAGGATGCGTCCATGCACGTCCTGGGAGCGCCGCGAATACTTTTTTTATGAATATTTTACTTCTGTTAGTTTTCCTACGACGCCACATGAAGCAGTCGAAACGCAGCTAGGATCTGAACAGGATGCGTCCATGCACGTCCTGGGAGCGCCGCGAATACTTTTTTTATGAATATTTTACTTCTGTTAGTTTTCCTACGACGCCACATGAAGCAGTCGAATGGCAGCTAGGATCTGAACAGGATGCGTCCATGCACGTCCTGGGAGCGCCGCGAATACTTTTTTTATGAATATTTTACTTCTGTTAGTTTTCCTACGACGCCACATGAAGCAGTCGAAAGGCAGCTAGGATCTGAACAGGATGCGTCCATGCACGTCCTGGGAGCGCCGCGAATATTTTTTTTAGGAATATTTTACTTCTGTTAGTTTTCCTTTAATTCTTACAAGAAATATTAATTCTTACAAAAAATTAATTCTTTCAAAAAAAAACTTTTTCCAAAAAAAAACATGATTAACTCTTACAAAACCATTTAATACTTACAAAAAAAAAATTCTGAAAAATGTCGTTCTGGGAGCGCCGCGAATACTTTTTTTATGAATATTTTACTTCTGTTAGTTTTCCTACGACGCCACATGAAGCAGTCGAAAGGCAGCTAGGATCTGAACAGGATGCGTCCATGCACGTCCTGGGAGCGCCGCGAATACTTTTTTTATGAATATTTTACTTCTGTTAGTTTTCCTACGACGCCACATGAAGCAGTCGAATGGCAGCTAGGATCTGAACAGGATGCGTCCATGCACGTCCTGGGAGCGCCGCGAATACTTTTTTTATGAATATTTTACTTCTGTTAGTTTTCCTACGACGCCACATGAAGCAGTCGAAACGCAGCTAGGATCTGAACAGGATGCGTCCATGCACGTCCTGGGAGCGCCGCGAATACTTTTTTTATGAATATTTTACTTCTGTTAGTTTTCCTACGACGCCACATGAAGCAGTCGAAACGCAGCTAGGATCTGAACAGGATGCGTCCATGCACGTCCTGGGAGCGCCGCGAATACTTTTTTTATGAATATTTTACTTCTGTTAGTTTTCCTACGACGCCACATGAAGCAGTCGAATGGCAGCTAGGATCTGAACAGGATGCGTCCATGCACGTCCTGGGAGCGCCGCGAATACTTTTTTTAGGAATATTTTACTTCTGTTAGTTTTCCTTTAATTCTTACAAGAAATATTAATTCTTACAAAAAATTAATTCTTTCAAAAAAAAACTTTTTCCAAAAAAAAAACATGATTAACTCTTACAAAACCATTTAATACTTACAAAAAAAAAATTCTGAAAAATGTCGTTCTGGGAGCGCCGCGAATACTTTTTTTATGAATATTTTACTTCTGTTAGTTTTCCTACGACGCCACATGAAGCAGTCGAAAGGCAGCTAGGATCTGAACAGGATGCGTCCATGCACGTCCTGGGAGCGCCGCGAATACTTTTTTTATGAATATTTTACTTCTGTTAGTTTTCCTACGACGCCACATGAAGCAGTCGAATGGCAGCTAGGATCTGAACAGGATGCGTCCATGCACGTCCTG
The DNA here is from genome assembly GCA_963932275.1 of Andrena praecox. Classification (NCBI taxonomy): domain Eukaryota; kingdom Metazoa; phylum Arthropoda; class Insecta; order Hymenoptera; family Andrenidae; genus Andrena; species Andrena praecox. The sequence goes on from CAWVQO010000003.1 coordinate 144,931, forward strand.
GGAGCGCCGCGAATACTTTTTTTATGAATATTTTACTTCTGTTAGTTTTCCTACGACGCCACATGAAGCAGTCGAAACGCAGCTAGGATCTGAACAGGATGCGTCCATGCACGTCCTGGGAGCGCCGCGAATACTTTTTTTATGAATATTTTACTTCTGTTAGTTTTCCTACGACGCCACATGAAGCAGTCGAATGGCAGCTAGGATCTGAACAGGATGCGTCCATGCACGTCCTGGGAGCGCCGCGAATACTTTTTTTATGAATATTTTACTTCTGTTAGTTTTCCTACGACGCCACATGAAGCAGTCGAAAGGCAGCTAGGATCTGAACAGGATGCGTCCATGCACGTCCTGGGAGCGCCGCGAATATTTTTTTTAGGAATATTTTACTTCTGTTAGTTTTCCTTTAATTCTTACAAGAAATATTAATTCTTACAAAAAATTAATTCTTTCAAAAAAAAACTTTTTCCAAAAAAAAAACATGATTAACTCTTACAAAACCATTTAATACTTACAAAAAAAAAATTCTGAAAAATGTCGTTCTGGGAGCGCCGCGAATACTTTTTTTATGAATATTTTACTTCTGTTAGTTTTCCTACGACGCCACATGAAGCAGTCGAAAGGCAGCTAGGATCTGAACAGGATGCGTCCATGCACGTCCTGGGAGCGCCGCGAATACTTTTTTTATGAATATTTTACTTCTGTTAGTTTTCCTACGACGCCACATGAAGCAGTCGAATGGCAGCTAGGATCTGAACAGGATGCGTCCATGCACGTCCTGGGAGCGCCGCGAATACTTTTTTTATGAATATTTTACTTCTGTTAGTTTTCCTACGACGCCACATGAAGCAGTCGAAACGCAGCTAGGATCTGAACAGGATGCGTCCATGCACGTCCTGGGAGCGCCGCGAATACTTTTTTTATGAATATTTTACTTCTGTTAGTTTTCCTACGACGCCACATGAAGCAGTCGAAACGCAGCTAGGATCTGAACAGGATGCGTCCATGCACGTCCTGGGAGCGCCGCGAATACTTTTTTTATGAATATTTTACTTCTGTTAGTTTTCCTACGACGCCACATGAAGCAGTCGAATGGCAGCTAGGATCTGAACAGGATGCGTCCATGCACGTCCTGGGAGCGCCGCGAATACTTTTTTTATGAATATTTTACTTCTGTTAGTTTTCCTACGACGCCACATGAAGCAGTCGAAAGGCAGCTAGGATCTGAACAGGATGCGTCCATGCACGTCCTGGGAGCGCCGCGAATATTTTTTTTAGGAATATTTTACTTCTGTTAGTTTTCCTTTAATTCTTACAAGAAATATTAATTCTTACAAAAAATTAATTCTTTCAAAAAAAAACTTTTTCCAAAAAAAAAACATGATTAACTCTTACAAAACCATTTAATACTTACAAAAAAAAAATTCTGAAAAATGTCGTTCTGGGAGCGCCGCGAATACTTTTTTTATGAATATTTTACTTCTGTTAGTTTTCCTACGACGCCACATGAAGCAGTCGAAAGGCAGCTAGGATCTGAACAGGATGCGTCCATGCACGTCCTGGGAGCGCCGCGAATACTTTTTTTATGAATATTTTACTTCTGTTAGTTTTCCTACGACGCCACATGAAGCAGTCGAATGGCAGCTAGGATCTGAACAGGATGCGTCCATGCACGTCCTGGGAGCGCCGCGAATACTTTTTTTATGAATATTTTACTTCTGTTAGTTTTCCTACGACGCCACATGAAGCAGTCGAAACGCAGCTAGGATCTGAACAGGATGCGTCCATGCACGTCCTGGGAGCGCCGCGAATACTTTTTTTATGAATATTTTACTTCTGTTAGTTTTCCTTTAATTCTTACAAGAAATATTAATTCTTACAAAAAATTAATTCTTTCAAAAAAAAACTTTTTCCAAAAAAAAAACATGATTAACTCTTACAAAACCATTTAATACTTACAAAAAAAAAATTCTGAAAAATGTCGTTCTGGGAGCGCCGCGAATACTTTTTTTATGAATATTTTACTTCTGTTAGTTTTCCTACGACGCCACATGAAGCAGTCGAAAGGCAGCTAGGATCTGAACAGGATGCGTCCATGCACGTCCTGGGAGCGCCGCGAATACTTTTTTTATGAATATTTTACTTCTGTTAGTTTTCCTACGACGCCACATGAAGCAGTCGAAAGGCAGCTAGGATCTGAACAGGATGCGTCCATGCACGTCCTGGGAGCGCCGCGAATACTTTTTTTAGGAATATTTTACTTCTGTTAGTTTTCCTACGACGCCACATGAAGCAGTCGAATGGCAGCTAGGATCTGAACAGGATGCGTCCATGCACGTCCTGGGAGCGCCGCGAATACTTTTTTTATGAATATTTTACTTCTGTTAGTTTTCCTACGACGCCACATGAAGCAGTCGAAAGGCAGCTAGGATCTGAACAGGATGCGTCCATGCACGTCCTGGGAGCGCCGCGAATACTTTTTTTATGAATATTTTACTTCTGTTAGTTTTCCTACGACGCCACATGAAGCAGTCGAAAGGCAGCTAGGATCTGAACAGGATGCGTCCATGCACGTCCTGGGAGCGCCGCGAATATTTTTTTTAGGAATATTTTACTTCTGTTAGTTTTCCTTTAATTCTTACAAGAAATATTAATTCTTACAAAAAATTAATTCTTTCAAAAAAAAACTTTTTCCAAAAAAAAAACATGATTAACTCTTACAAAACCATTTAATACTTACAAAAAAAAAATTCTGAAAAATGTCGTTCTGGGAGCGCCGCGAATACTTTTTTTATGAATATTTTACTTCTGTTAGTTTTCCTACGACGCCACATGAAGCAGTCGAAAGGCAGCTAGGATGTGAACAGGATGCGTCCATGCACGTCCTGGGAGCGCCGCGAATACTTTTTTTATGAATATTTTACTTCTGTTAGTTTTCCTACGACGCCACATGAAGCAGTCGAATGGCAGCTAGGATCTGAACAGGATGCGTCCATGCACGTCCTGGGAGCGCCGCGAATACTTTTTTTATGAATATTTTACTTCTGTTAGTTTTCCTACGACGCCACATGAAGCAGTCGAAAGGCAGCTAGGATCTGAACAGGATGCGTCCATGCACGTCCTGGGAGCGCCGCGAATACTTTTTTTATGAATATTTTACTTCTGTTAGTTTTCCTCTAATTCTTACAAGAAATATTAATTCTTACAAAAAATTAATTCTTTCAAAAAAAAATTTTTTCCAAAAAAAAAACAGATTATCTCTTACGAAACCATTTAATACTTACAAAAAAAAAAATTCTGAAAAATGTCGTTCTGGGAGCGTCGCGAATACTTTTTTTTATGAATATTTTACTTCTGTTAGTTTTCCTACGACGCCACATGAAGCAGTCGAATGGCAGATAGGATCTGAACAGGATGCGTCCATGCACGTCCTGGGAGCGCCGCGAATACTTTTTTTATGAATATTTTACTTCTGTTAGTTTTCCTACGACGCCACATGAAGCAGTCGAAAGGCAGCTAGGATCTGAACAGGATGCGTCCATGCACGTCCTGGGAGCGCCGCGAATATTTTTTTTAGGAATATTTTACTTCTGTTAGTTTTCCTTTAATTCTTACAAGAAATATTAATTCTTACAAAAAATTAATTCTTTCAAAAAAAAACTTTTTCCAAAAAAAAAACATGATTAACTCTTACAAAACCATTTAATACTTACAAAAAAAAAATTCTGAAAAATGTCGTTCTGGGAGCGCCGCGAATACTTTTTTTATGAATATTTTTCTTCTGTTAGTTTTCCTACGACGCCACATGAAGCAGTCGAAAGGCAGCTAGGATCTGAACAGGATGCGTCCATGCACGTCCTGGGAGCGCCGCGAATACTTTTTTTATGAATATTTTACTTCTGTTAGTTTTCCTACGACGCCACATGAAGCAGTCGAAAGGCAGCTAGGATCTGAACAGGATGCGTCCATGCACGTCCTGGGAGCGCCGCGAATACTTTTTTTAGGAATATTTTACTTCTGTTAGTTTTCCTACGACGCCACATGAAGCAGTCGAATGGCAGCTAGGATCTGAACAGGATGCGTCCATGCACGTCCTGGGAGCGCCGCGAATACTTTTTTTATGAATATTTTACTTCTGTTAGATTTCCTACGACGCCACATGAAGCAGTCGAAAGGCAGCTAGGATCTGAACAGGATGCGTCCATGCACGTCCTGGGAGCGCCGCGAATACTTTTTTTATGAATATTTTACTTCTGTTAGTTTTCCTACGACGCCACATGAAGCAGTCGAAAGGCAGCTAGGATCTGAACAGGATGCGTCCATGCACGTCCTGGGAGCGCCGCGAATACTTTTTTTAGGAATATTTTACTTCTGTTAGTTTTCCTACGACGCCACATGAAGCAGTCGAATGGCAGCTAGGATCTGAACAGGATGCGTCCATGCACGTCCTGGGAGCGCCGCGAATACTTTTTTTATGAATATTTTACTTCTGTTAGTTTTCCTACGACGCCACATGAAGCAGTCGAAAGGCAGCTAGGATCTGAACAGGATGCGTCCATGCACGTCCTGGGAGCGCCGCGAATACTTTTTTTATGAATATTTTACTTCTGTTAGTTTTCCTACGACGCCACATGAAGCAGTCGAAAGGCAGCTAGGATCTGAACAGGATGCGTCCATGCACGTCCTGGGAGCGCCGCGAATATTTTTTTTAGGAATATTTTACTTCTGTTAGTTTTCCTTTAATTCTTACAAGAAATATTAATTCTTACAAAAAATTAATTCTTTCAAAAAAAAACTTTTTCCAAAAAAAAAACATGATTAACTCTTACAAAACCATTTAATACTTACAAAAAAAAAATTCTGAAAAATGTCGTTCTGGGAGCGCCGCGAATACTTTTTTTATGAATATTTTACTTCTGTTAGTTTTCCTACGACGCCACATGAAGCAGTCGAAAGGCAGCTAGGATGTGAACAGGATGCGTCCATGCACGTCCTGGGAGCGCCGCGAATACTTTTTTTATGAATATTTTACTTCTGTTAGTTTTCCTACGACGCCACATGAAGCAGTCGAATGGCAGCTAGGATCTGAACAGGATGCGTCCATGCACGTCCTGGGAGCGCCGCGAATACTTTTTTTATGAACATTTTACTTCTGTTAGTTTTCCTACGACGCCACATGAAGCAGTCGAAACGCAGCTAGGATCTGAACAGGATGCGTCCATGCACGTCCTGGGAGCGCCGCGAATACTTTTTTTATGAATATTTTACTTCTGTTAGTTTTCCTTTAATTCTTACAAGAAATATTAATTCTTACAAAAAATTAATTCTTTCAAAAAAAAATTTTTTCCAAAAAAAAAACAGATTATCTCTTACGAAACCATTTAATACTTACAAAAAAAAAAATTCTGAAAAATGTCGTTCTGGGAGCGTCGCGAATACTTTTTTTTATGAATATTTTACTTCTGTTAGTTTTCCTACGACGCCACATGAAGCAGTCGAAAGGCAGCTAGGATCTGAACAGGATGCGTCCATGCACGTCCTGGGAGCGCCGCGAATATTTTTTTTAGGAATATTTTACTTCTGTTAGTTTTCCTTTAATTCTTACAAGAAATATTAATTCTTACAAAAAATTAATTCTTTCAAAAAAAAACTTTTTCCAAAAAAAAAACATGATTAACTCTTACAAAACCATTTAATACTTACAAAAAAAAAATTCTGAAAAATGTCGTTCTGGGAGCGCCGCGAATACTTTTTTTATGAATATTTTACTTCTGTTAGTTTTCCTACGACGCCACATGAAGCAATCGAAAGGCAGCTAGGATCTGAACAGGATGCGTCCATGCACGTCCTGGGAGCGCCGCGAATACTTTTTTTATGAATATTTTACTTCTGTTAGTTTTCCTACGACGCCACATGAAGCAGTCGAATGGCAGCTAGGATCTGAACAGGATGCGTCCATGCACGTCCTGGGAGCGCCGCGAATACTTTTTTTATGAATATTTTACTTCTGTTAGTTTTCCTACGACGCCACATGAAGCAGTCGAAACGCAGCTAGGATCTGAACAGGATGCGTCCATGCACGTCCTGGGAGCGCCGCGAATACTTTTTTTATGAATATTTTACTTCTGTTAGTTTTCCTACGACGCCACATGAAGCAGTCGAAAGGCAGCTAGGATCTGAACAGGATGCGTCCATGCACGACCTGGGAGCGCCGCGAATACTTTTTTTATGAATATTTTACTTCTGTTAGTTTTCCTACGACGCCACATGAAGCAGTCGAAAGGCAGCTAGGATCTGAACAGGATGCGTCCATGCACGTCCTGGGAGCGCCGCGAATACTTTTTTTATGAATATTTTACTTCTGTTAGTTTTCCTCTAATTCTTACAAGAAATATTAATTCTTACAAAAAATTAATTCTTTCAAAAAAAAATTTTTTCCAAAAAAAAAACAGATTATCTCTTACGAAACCATTTAATACTTACAAAAAAAAAAATTCTGAAAAATGTCGTTCTGGGAGCGTCGCGAATACTTTTTTTTATGAATATTTTACTTCTGTTAGTTTTCCTACGACGCCACATGAAGCAGTCGAATGGCAGATAGGATCTGAACAGGATGCGTCCATGCACGTCCTGGGAGCGCCGCGAATACTTTTTTTATGAATATTTTACTTCTGTTAGTTTTCCTACGACGCCACATGAAGCAGTCGAAAGGCAGCTAGGATCTGAACAGGATGCGTCCATGCACGTCCTGGGAGCGCCGCGAATACTTTTTTTATGAATATTTTACTTCTGTTAGTTTTCCTTTAATTCTTACAAGAAATATTAATTCTTACAAAAAATTAATTCTTTCAAAAAAAATTTTTTCCAAAAAAAAAACAGATTATCTCTTACGAAACCATTTAATACTTACAAAAAAAAAAATTCTGAAAAATGTCGTTCTGGGAGCGTCGCGAATACTTTTTTTTATGAATATTTTACTTCTGTTAGTTTTCCTACGACGCCACATGAAGCAGTCGAAAGGCAGCTAGGATCTGAACAGGATGCGTCCATGCACGTCCTGGGAGCGCCGCGAATATTTTTTTTAGGAATATTTTACTTCTGTTAGTTTTCCTTTAATTCTTACAAGAAATATTAATTCTTACAAAAAATTAATTCTTTCAAAAAAAAACTTTTTCCAAAAAAAAAACATGATTAACTCTTACAAAACCATTTAATACTTACAAAAAAAAAATTCTGAAAAATGTCGTTCTGGGAGCGCCGCGAATACTTTTTTTATGAATATTTTACTTCTGTTAGTTTTCCTACGACGCCACATGAAGCAGTCGAAAGGCAGCTAGGATCTGAACAGGATGCGTCCATGCACGTCCTGGGAGCGCCGCGAATACTTTTTTTATGAATATTTTACTTCTGTTAGTTTTCCTACGACGCCACATGAAGCAGTCGAATGGCAGCTAGGATCTGAACAGGATGCGTCCATGCACGTCCTGGGAGCGCCGCGAATACTTTTTTTATGAATATTTTACTTCTGTTAGTTTTCCTACGACGCCACATGAAGCAGTCGAAACGCAGCTAGGATCTGAACAGGATGCGTCCATGCACGTCCTGGGAGCGCCGCGAATACTTTTTTTATGAATATTTTACTTCTGTTAGTTTTCCTACGACGCCACATGAAGCAGTCGAAAGGCAGCTAGGATCTGAACAGGATGCGTCCATGCACGACCTGGGAGCGCCGCGAATACTTTTTTTATGAATATTTTACTTCTGTTAGTTTTCCTACGACGCCACATGAAGCAGTCGAAAGGCAGCTAGGATCTGAACAGGATGCGTCCATGCACGTCCTGGGAGCGCCGCGAATACTTTTTTTATGAATATTTTACTTCTGTTAGTTTTCCTCTAATTCTTACAAGAAATATTAATTCTTACAAAAAATTAATTCTTTCAAAAAAAAATTTTTTCCAAAAAAAAAACAGATTATCTCTTACGAAACCATTTAATACTTACAAAAAAAAAAATTCTGAAAAATGTCGTTCTGGGAGCGCCGCGAATACTTTTTTTATGAATATTTTACTTCTGTTAGTTTTCCTACGACGCCACATGAAGCAGTCGAATGGCAGATAGGATCTGAACAGGATGCGTCCATGCACGTCCTGGGAGCGCCGCGAATACTTTTTTTATGAATATTTTACTTCTGTTAGTTTTCCTGCGACGCCACATGAAGCAGTCGAAAGGCAGCTAGGATCTGAACAGGATGCGTCCATGCACGTCCTGGGAGCGCCGCGAATATTTTTTTTAGGAATATTTTACTTCTGTTAGTTTTCCTTTAATTCTTACAAGAAATATTAATTCTTACAAAAAATTAATTCTTTCAAAAAAAAACTTTTTCCAAAAAAAAAACATGATTAACTCTTACAAAACCATTTAATACTTACAAAAAAAAATTCTGAAAAATGTCGTTCTGGGAGCGCCGCGAATACTTTTTTTATGAATATTTTACTTCTGTTAGTTTTCCTTTAATTCTTACAAGAAATATTAATTCTTACAAAAAATTAATTCTTTCAAAAAAATTTTTTTTCCAAAAAAAAAACAGATTATCTCTTACAAAACCATTTAATACTTACAAAAAAAAAAATTCTGAAAAATGTCGTTCTGACGCGTCGCGAATACTTTTTTTTATGAATATTTTACTTCTGTTAGTTTTCCAACGACGCCACATGAAGCAGTCGAAAGGCAGCTAGGATCTGAACAGGATGCGTCCATGCACGTCCTGGGAGCGCCGCGAATACTTTTTTTAGGAATATTTTACTTCTGTTAGTTTTCCTACGACGCCACATGAAGCAGTCGAATGGCAGCTAGGATCTGAACAGGATGCGTCCATGCACGTCCTGGGAGCGCCGCGAATACTTTTTTTATGAATATTTTACTTCTGTTAGTTTTCCTTTAATTCTTACAAGAAATATTAATTCTTACAAAAAATTAATTCTTTCAAAAAAAAACTTTTTCCAAAAAAAAAACATGATTAACTCTTACAAAACCATTTAATACTTACAAAAAAAAAATTCTGAAAAATGTCGTTCTGGGAGCGCCGCGAATACTTTTTTTTATGAATATTTTACTTCTGTTAGTTTTCCTACGACGCCACATGAAGCAGTCGAAAGGCAGCTAGGATCTGAACAGGATGCGTCCATGCACGTCCTGGGAGCGCCGCGAATATTTTTTTTAGGAATATTTTACTTCTGTTAGTTTTCCTTTAATTCTTACAAGAAATATTAATTCTTACAAAAAATTAATTCTTTCAAAAAAAAACTTTTTCCAAAAAAAAAACATGATTAACTCTTACAAAACCATTTAATACTTACAAAAAAAAAATTCTGAAAAATGTCGTTCTGGGAGCGCCGCGAATACTTTTTTTATGAATATTTTACTTCTGTTAGTTTTCCTACGACGCCACATGAAGCAGTCGAAAGGCAGCTAGGATCTGAACAGGATGCGTCCATGCACGTCCTGGGAGCGCCGCGAATACTTTTTTTATGAATATTTTACTTCTGTTAGTTTTCCTACGACGCCACATGAAGCAGTCGAATGGCAGCTAGGATCTGAACAGGATGCGTCCATGCACGTCCTGGGAGCGCCGCGAATACTTTTTTTATGAATATTTTACTTCTGTTAGTTTTCCTACGACGCCACATGAAGCAGTCGAAACGCAGCTAGGATCTGAACAGGATGCGTCCATGCACGTCCTGGGAGCGCCGCGAATACTTTTTTTATGAATATTTTACTTCTGTTAGTTTTCCTACGACGCCACATGAAGCAGTCGAAAGGCAGCTAGGATCTGAACAGGATGCGTCCATGCACGTCCTGGGAGCGCCGCGAATACTTTTTTTATGAATATTTTACTTCTGTTAGTTTTCCTTTAATTCTTACAAGAAATATTAATTCTTACAAAAAATTAATTCTTTCAAAAAAAAATTTTTTCCAAAAAAAAAACAGATTATCTCTTACGAAACCATTTAATACTTACAAAAAAAAAAATTCTGAAAAATGTCGTTCTGGGAGCGTCGCGAATACTTTTTTTTATGAATATTTTACTTCTGTTAGTTTTCCAACGACGCCACATGAAGCAGTCGAAAGGCAGCTAGGATCTGAACAGGATGCGTCCATGCACGTCCTGGGAGCGCCGCGAATACTTTTTTTAGGAATATTTTACTTCTGTTAGTTTTCCTACGACGCCACATGAAGCAGTCGAATGGCAGCTAGGATCTGAACAGGATGCGTCCATGCACGTCCTGGGAGCGCCGCGAATACTTTTTTTATGAATATTTTACTTCTGTTAGTTTTCCTTTAATTCTTACAAGAAATATTAATTCTTACAAAAAATTAATTCTTTCAAAAAAAAACTTTTTCCAAAAAAAAAACATGATTAACTCTTACAAAACCATTTAATACTTACAAAAAAAAAATTCTGAAAAATGTCGTTCTGGGAGCGCCGCGAATACTTTTTTTTATGAATATTTTACTTCTGTTAGTTTTCCTACGACGCCACATGAAGCAGTCGAAAGGCAGCTAGGATCTGAACAGGATGCGTCCATGCACGTCCTGGGAGCGCCGCGAATATTTTTTTTAGGAATATTTTACTTCTGTTAGTTTTCCTTTAATTCTTACAAGAAATATTAATTCTTACAAAAAATTAATTCTTTCAAAAAAAAACTTTTTCCAAAAAAAAAACATGATTAACTCTTACAAAACCATTTAATACTTACAAAAAAAAAATTCTGAAAAATGTCGTTCTGGGAGCGCCGCGAATACTTTTTTTATGAATATTTTACTTCTGTTAGTTTTCCTTTAATTCTTACAAGAAATATTAATTCTTACAAAAAATTAATTCTTTCAAAAAAAAATTTTTTCCAAAAAAAAAACAGATTATCTCTTACGAAACCATTTAATACTTACAAAAAAAAAAATTCTGAAAAATGTCGTTCTGGGAGCGTCGCGAATACTTTTTTTTATGAATATTTTACTTCTGTTAGTTTTCCAACGACGCCACATGAAGCAGTCGAAAGGCAGCTAGGATCTGAACAGGATGCGTCCATGCACGTCCTGGGAGCGCCGCGAATACTTTTTTTATGAATATTTTACTTCTGTTAGTTTTCCTTTAATTCTTACAAGAAATATTAATTCTTACAAAAAATTAATTCTTTCAAAAAAATTTTTTTTCCAAAAAAAAGACAGATTATCTCTTACAAAACCATTTAATACTTACAAAAAAAAAAATTCTGAAAAATGTCGTTCTGGGAGCGTCGCGAATACTTTTTTTTATGAATATTTTACTTCTGTTAGTTTTCCTACGACGCCACATGAAGCAGTCGAATGGCAGCTAGGATCTGAACAGGATGCGTCCATGCACGTCCTGGGAGCGCCGCGAATACTTTTTTTATGAATATTTTACTTCTGTTAGTTTTCCTACGACGCCACATGAAGCAGTCGAAACGCAGCTAGGATCTGAACAGGATGCGTCCATGCACGTCCTGGGAGCGCCGCGAATACTTTTTTTATGAATATTTTACTTCTGTTAGTTTTCCTACGACGCCACATGAAGCAGTCGAAAGGCAGCTAGGATCTGAACAGGGTGCGTCCATGCACGTCCTGGGAGCGCCGCGAATACTTTTTTTATGAATATTTTACTTCTGTTAGTTTTCCTTTAATTCTTACAAGAAATATTAATTCTTACAAAAAATTAATTCTTTCAAAAAAAAATTTTTTCCAAAAAAAAAACAGATTATCTCTTACGAAACCATTTAATACTTACAAAAAAAAAAATTCTGAAAAATGTCGTTCTGGGAGCGTCGCGAATACTTTTTTTTATGAATATTTTACTTCTGTTAGTTTTCCAACGACGCCACATGAAGCAGTCGAAAGGCAGCTAGGATCTGAACAGGATGCGTCCATGCACGTCCTGGGAGCGCCGCGAATACTTTTTTTATGAATATTTTACTTCTGTTAGTTTTCCTTTAATTCTTACAAGAAATATTAATTCTTACAAAAAATTAATTCTTTCAAAAAAATTTTTTTTCCAAAAAAAAAAACAGATTATCTCTTACAAAACCATTTAATACTTACAAAAAAAAAAATTCTGAAAAATGTCGTTCTGGGAGCGTCGCGAATACTTTTTTTTATGAATATTTTACTTCTGTTAGTTTTCCAACGACGCCACATGAAGCAGTCGAAAGGCAGCTAGGATCTGAACAGGATGCGTCCATTCACGTCCTGGGAGCGCCGCGAATACTTTTTTTATGAATATTTTACTTCTGTTAGTTTTCCTACGACGCCACATGAAGCAGTCGAAAGGCAGCTAGGATCTGAACAGGATGCGTCCATGCACGTCCTGGGAGCGCCGCGAATACTTTTTTTATGAATATTTTACTTCTGTTAGTTTTCCTACGACGCCACATGAAGCAGTCGAAAGGCAGCTAGGATCTGAACAGGATGCGTCCATGCACGTCCTGGGAGCGCCGCGAATACTTTTTTTATGAATATTTTACTTCTGTTAGTTTTCCTTTAATTCTTACAAGAAATATTAATTCTTACAAAAAATTAATTCTTTCAAAAAAATTTTTTTTCCAAAAAAAAAACAGATTATCTCTTACAAAACCATTTAATACTTACAAAAAAAAAAATTCTGAAAAATGTCGTTCTGGGAGCGTCGCGAATACTTTTTTTTATGAATATTTTACTTCTGTTAGTTTTCCAACGACGCCACATGAAGCAGTCGAAAGGCAGCTAGGATCTGAACAGGATGCGTCCATTCACGTCCTGGGAGCGCCGCGAATACTTTTTTTATGAATATTTTACTTCTGTTAGTTTTCCTACGACGCCACATGAAGCAGTCGAAAGGCAGCTAGGATCTGAACAGGATGCGTCCATGCACGTCCTGGGAGCGCCGCGAATACTTTTTTTATGAATATTTTACTTCTGTTAGTTTTCCTACGACGCCACATGAAGCAGTCGAAAGGCAGCTAGGATCTGAACAGGATGCGTCCATGCACGTCCTGGGAGCGCCGCGAATACTTTTTTTATGAATATTTTACTTCTGTTAGTTTTCCTACGACGCCACATGAAGCAGTCGAATGGCAGCTAGGATCTGAACAGGATGCGTCCATGCACGTCCTGGGAGCGCCGCGAATACTTTTTTTATGAATATTTTACTTCTGTTAGTTTTCCTACGACGCCACATGAAGCAGTCGAAAGGCAGCTAGGATCTGAACAGGATGCGTCCATGCACGACCTGGGAGCGCCGCGAATACTTTTTTTATGAATATTTTACTTCTGTTAGTTTTCCTACGACGCCACATGAAGCAGTCGAAAGGCAGCTAGGATCTGAACAGGATGCGTCCATGCACGTCCTGGGAGCGCCGCGAATACTTTTTTTATGAATATTTTACTTCTGTTAGTTTTCCTTTAATTCTTACAAGAAATATTAATTCTTACAAAAAATTAATTCTTTCAAAAAAAAATTTTTTCCAAAAAAAAAACAGATTATCTCTTACGAAACCATTTAATACTTACAAAAAAAAAATTCTGAAAAATGTCGTTCTGGGAGCGTCGCGAATACTTTTTTTATGAATATTTTACTTCTGTTAGTTTTCCTACGACGCCACATGAAGCAGTCGAAAGGCAGCTAGGATCTGAACAGGATGCGTCCATGCACGTCCTGGTAGCGCCGCGAATACTTTTTTTAGGAATATTTTACTTCTGTTAGTTTTCCTTTAATTCTTACAAGAAATATTAATTCTTACAAAAAATTAATTCTTTCAAAAAAAAACTTTTTCCAAAAAAAAAACATGATTAACTCTTACAAAACCATTTAATACTTACAAAAAAAAAATTCTGAAAAATGTCGTCCTGGGAGCGCCGCGAATACTTTTTTTAGGAATATTTTACTTCTGTTAGTTTTCCTTTAATTCTTACAAGAAATATTAATTCTTACAAAAAATTAATTCTTTCAAAAAAAAAACTTTTTCCAAAAAAAAAACATGATTAACTCTTACAAAACCATTTAATACTTACAAAAAAAAAATTCTGAAAAATGTCGTTCTGGGAGCGCCGCGAATACTTTTTTTATGAATATTTTACTTCTGTTAGTTTTCCTACGACGCCACATGAAGCAGTCGAAAGGCAGCTAGGATCTGAACAGGATGCGTCCATGCACGTCCTGGGAGCGCCGCGAATACTTTTTTTAGGAATATTTTACTTCTGTTAGTTTTCCTTTAATTCTTACAAGAAATATTAATTCTTACAAAAAATTAATTCTTTCAAAAAAAAAACTTTTTCCAAAAAAAAAACATGATTAACTCTTACAAAACCATTTAATACTTACAAAAAAAAAATTCTGAAAAATGTCGTTCTGGGAGCGCCGCGAATACTTTTTTTATGAATATTTTACTTCTGTTAGTTTTCCTTTAATTCTTACAAGAAATATTAATTCTTACAAAAAATTAATTCTTTCAAAAAAATTTTTTTTCCAAAAAAAAAACAGATTATCTCTTACAAAACCATTTAATACTTACAAAAAAAAAAATTCTGAAAAATGTCGTTCTGGGAGCGTCGCGAATACTTTTTTTTATGAATATTTTACTTCTGTTAGTTTTCCAACGACGCCACATGAAGCAGTCGAAAGGCAGCTAGGATCTGAACAGGATGCGTCCATGCACGTCCTGGGAGCGCCGCGAATACTTTTTTTAGGAATATTTTACTTCTGTTAGTTTTCCTACGACGCCACATGAAGCAGTCGAATGGCAGCTAGGATCTGAACAGGATGCGTCCATGCACGTCCTGGGAGCGCCGCGAATACTTTTTTTATGAATATTTTACTTCTGTTAGTTTTCCTTTAATTCTTACAAGAAATATTAATTCTTACAAAAAATTAATTCTTTCAAAAAAAAACTTTTTCCAAAAAAAAAACATGATTAACTCTTACAAAACCATTTAATACTTACAAAAAAAAAATTCTGAAAAATGTCGTTCTGGGAGCGCCGCGAATACTTTTTTTATGAATATTTTACTTCTGTTAGTTTTCCTACGACGCCACATGAAGCAGTCGAAAGGCAGCTAGGATCTGAACAGGATGCGTCCATGCACGTCCTGGGAGCGCCGCGAATATTTTTTTTAGGAATATTTTACTTCTGTTAGTTTTCCTTTAATTCTTACAAGAAATATTAATTCTTACAAAAAATTAATTCTTTCAAAAAAAAATTTTTTCCAAAAAAAAAACAGATTATCTCTTACGAAACCATTTAATACTTACAAAAAAAAAAATTCTGAAAAATGTCGTTCTGGGAGCGTTGCGAATACTTTTTTTTATGAATATTTTACTTCTGTTAGTTTTCCTACGACGCCACATGAAGCAGTCGAAAGGCAGCTAGGATCTGAACAGGATGCGTCCATGCACGTCCTGGGAGCGCCGCGAATACTTTTTTTAGGAATATTTTACTTCTGTTAGTTTTCCTACGACGCCACATGAAGCAGTCGAATGGCAGCTAGGATCTGAACAGGATGCGTCCATGCACGTCCTGGGAGCACCGCGAATACTTTTTTTATGAATATTTTACTTCTGTTAGTTTTCCTACGACGCCACATGAAGCAGTCGAAAGGCAGCTAGGATCTGAACAGGATGCGTCCATGCACGTCCTGGGAGCGCCGCGAATACTTTTTTTATGAATATTTTACTTCTGTTAGTTTTCCTTTAATTCTTACAAGAAATATTAATTCTTACAAAAAATTAATTCTTTCAAAAAAATTTTTTTTCCAAAAAAAAAACAGATTATCTCTTACAAAACCATTTAATACTTACAAAAAAAAAATTCTGAAAAATGTCGTTCTGGGAGCGTCGCGAATACTTTTTTTAGGAATATTTTACTTCTGTTAGTTTTCCTACGACGCCACATGAAGCAGTCGAATGGCAGCTAGGATCTGAACAGGATGCGTCCATGCACGTCCTGGGAGCGCCGCGAATACTTTTTTTATGAATATTTTACTTCTGTTAGTTTTCCTACGACGCCACATGAAGCAGTCGAAAGGCAGCTAGGATCTGAACAGGATGCGTCCATGCACGTCCTGGGAGCGCCGCGAATACCTTTTTTAGGAATATTTTACTTCTGTTAGTTTTCCTTTAATTCTTACAAGAAATATTAATTCTTACAAAAAATTAATTCTTTCAAAAAAAAAACTTTTTCCAAAAAAAAAACATGATTAACTCTTACAAAACCATTTAATACTTACAAAAAAAAAATTCTGAAAAATGTCGTTCTGGGAGCGCCGCGAATACTTTTTTTATGAATATTTTACTTCTGTTAGTTTTCCTTTAATTCTTACAAGAAATATTAATTCTTACAAAAAATTAATTCTTTCAAAAAAATTTTTTTTCCAAAAAAAAAACAGATTATCTCTTACAAAACCATTTAATACTTACAAAAAAAAAAATTCTGAAAAATGTCGTTCTGGGAGCGTCGCGAATACTTTTTTTTATGAATATTTTACTTCTGTTAGTTTTCCAACGACGCCACATGAAGCAGTCGAAAGGCAGCTAGGATCTGAACAGGATGCGTCCATGCACGTCCTGGGAGCGCCGCGAATACTTTTTTTATGAATATTTTACTTCTGTTAGTTTTCCTACGACGCCACATGAAGCAGTCGAATGGCAGCTAGGATCTGAACAGGATGCGTCCATGCACGTCCTGGGAGCGCCGCGAATACTTTTTTTATGAATATTTTACTTCTGTTAGTTTTCCTACGACGCCACATGAAGCAGTCGAAAGGCAGCTAGGATCTGAACAGGATGCGTCCATGCACGTCCTGGGAGCGCCGCGAATACTTTTTTTATGAATATTTTACTTCTGTTAGTTTTCCTACGACGCCACATGAAGCAGTCGAAAGGCAGCTAGTATCTGAACAGGATGCGTCCATGCACGACCTGGGAGCGCCGCGAATACTTTTTTTATGAATATTTTACTTCTGTTAGTTTTCCTACGACGCCACATGAAGCAGTCGAAAGGCAGCTAGGATCTGAACAGGATGCGTCCATGCACGTCCTGGGAGCGCCGCGAATACTTTTTTTATGAATATTTTACTTCTGTTAGTTTTCCTTTAATTCTTACAAGAAATATTAATTCTTACAAAAAATTAATTCTTTCAAAAAAAAATTTTTTCCAAAAAAAAAACAGATTATCTCTTACGAAACCATTTAATACTTACAAAAAAAAAAATTCTGAAAAATGTCGTTCTGGGAGCGTCGCGAATACTTTTTTTTATGAATATTTTACTTCTGTTAGTTTTCCTACGACGCCACATGAAGCAGTCGAAAGGCAGCTAGGATCTGAACAGGATGTGTCCATGCACGTCCTGGGAGCGCCGCGAATACTTTTTTTAGGAATATTTTACTTCTGTTAGTTTTCCTACGACGCCACATGAAGCAGTCGAATGGCAGCTAGGATCTGAACAGGATGCGTCCATGCACGTCCTGGGAGCACCGCGAATACTTTTTTTATGAATATTTTACTTCTGTTAGTTTTCCTACGACGCCACATGAAGCAGTCGAAAGGCAGCTAGGATCTGAACAGGATGCGTCCATGCACGTCCTGGGAGCGCCGCGAATACTTTTTTTATGAATATTTTACTTCTGTTAGTTTTCCTTTAATTCTTACAAGAAATATTAATTCTTACAAAAAATTAATTCTTTCAAAAAAATTTTTTTTCCAAAAAAAAAACAGATTATCTCTTACAAAACCATTTAATACTTACAAAAAAAAAATTCTGAAAAATGTCGTTCTGGGAGCGTCGCGAATACTTTTTTTTATGAATATTTTACTTCTGTTAGTTTTCCAACGACGCCACATGAAGCAGTCGAAAGGCAGCTAGGATCTGAACAGGATGCGTCCATGCACGTCCTGGGAGCGCCGCGAATACTTTTTTTAGGAATATTTTACTTCTGTTAGTTTTCCTACGACGCCACATGAAGCAGTCGAATGGCAGCTAGGATCTGAACAGGATGCGTCCATGCACGTCCTGGGAGCGCCGCGAATACTTTTTTTATGAATATTTTACTTCTGTTAGTTTTCCTACGACGCCACATGAAGCAGTCGAAAGGCAGCTAGGATCTGAACAGGATGCGTCCATGCACGTCCTGGGAGCGCCGCGAATACTTTTTTTATGAATATTTTACTTCTGTTAGTTTTCCTACGACGCCACATGAAGCAGTCGAAAGGCAGCTAGGATCTGAACAGGATGCGTCCATGCACGTCCTGGGAGCGCCGCGAATACTTTTTTTATGAATATTTTACTTCTGTTAGTTTTCCTTTAATTCTTACAAGAAATATTAATTCTTACAAAAAATTAATTCTTTCAAAAAAAAATTTTTTCCAAAAAAAAAACAGATTATCTCTTACGAAACCATTTAATACTTACAAAAAAAAAAATTCTGAAAAATGTCGTTCTGGGAGCGTCGCGAATACTTTTTTTTATGAATATTTTACTTCTGTTAGTTTTCCTACGACGCCACATGAAGCAGTCGAAAGGCAGCTAGGATCTGAACAGGATGCGTCCATGCACGTCCTGGGAGCGCCGCGAATACTTTTTTTATGAATATTTTACTTCTGTTAGTTTTCCTACGACGCCACATGAAGCAGTCGAATGGCAGCTAGGATCTGAACAGGATGCGTCCATGCACGTCCTGGGAGCGCCGCGAATACTTTTTTTATGAATATTTTACTTCTGTTAGTTTTCCTACGACGCCACATGAAGCAGTCGAAAGGCAGCTAGGATCTGAACAGGATGCGTCCATGCACGTCCTGGGAGCACCGCGAATACTTTTTTTATGAATATTTTACTTCTGTTAGTTTTCCTACGACGCCACATGAAGCAGTCGAAAGGCAGCTAGGATCTGAACAGGATGCGTCCATGCACGTCCTGGGAGCGCCGCGAATACTTTTTTTATGAATATTTTACTTCTGTTAGTTTTCCTACGACGCCACATGAAGCAGTCGAAAGGCAGCTAGGATCTGAACAGGATGCGTCCATGCACGTCCTGGGAGCGCCGCGAATACTTTTTTTAGGAATATTTTACTTCTGTTAGTTTTCCTACGACGCCACATGAAGCAGTCGAATGGCAGCTAGGATCTGAACAGGATGCGTCCATGCACGTCCTGGGAGCACCGCGAATACTTTTTTTATGAATATTTTACTTCTGTTAGTTTTCCTACGACGCCACATGAAGCAGTCGAAAGGCAGCTAGGATCTGAACAGGATGCGTCCATGCACGTCCTGGGAGCGCCGCGAATACTTTTTTTATGAATATTTTACTTCTGTTAGTTTTCCTTTAATTCTTACAAGAAATATTAATTCTTACAAAAAATTAATTCTTTCAAAAAAAAATTTTTTCCAAAAAAAAAAACAGATTATCTCTTACGAAACCATTTAATACTTACAAAAAAAAAAATTCTGAAAAATGTCGTTCTGGGAGCGTCGCGAATACTTTTTTTTATGAATATTTTACTTCTGTTAGTTTTCCTACGACGCCACATGAAGCAGTCGAAAGGCAGCTAGGATCTGAACAGGATGCGTCCATGCACGTCCTGGGAGCGCCGCGAATACTTTTTTTATGAATATTTTACTTCTGTTAGTTTTCCTACGACGCCACATGAAGCAGTCGAATGGCAGCTAGGATCTGAACAGGATGCGTCCATGCACGTCCTGGGAGCGCCGGGAATACTTTTTTTATGAATATTTTACTTCTGTTAGTTTTCCTACGACGCCACATGAAGCAGTCGAAAGGCAGCTAGGATCTGAACAGGATGCGTCCATGCACGTCCTGGGAGCGCCGCGAATACTTTTTTTAGGAATATTTTACTTCTGTTAGTTTTCCTTTAATTCTTACAAGAAATATTAATTCTTACAAAAAATTAATTCTTTCAAAAAAAAACTTTTTCCAAAAAAAAAACATGATTAACTCTTACAAAACCATTTAATACTTACAAAAAAAAAATTCTGAAAAATGTCGTTCTGGGAGCGCCGCGAATACTTTTTTTATGAATATTTTACTTCTGTTAGTTTTCCTTTAATTCTTACAAGAAATATTAATTCTTACAAAAAATTAATTCTTTCAAAAAAATTTTTTTTCCAAAAAAAAAACAGATTATCTCTTACAAAACCATTTAATACTTACAAAAAAAAAATTCTGAAAAATGTCGTTCTGGGAGCGTCGCGAATACTTTTTTTTATGAATATTTTACTTCTGTTAGTTTTCCAACGACGCCACATGAAGCAGTCGAAAGGCAGCTAGGATCTGAACAGGATGCGTCCATGCACGTCCTGGGAGCGCCGCGAATACTTTTTTTAGGAATATTTTACTTCTGTTAGTTTTCCTACGACGCCACATGAAGCAGTCGAATGGCAGCTAGGATCTGAACAGGATCCGTCCATGCACGTCCTGGGAGCGCCGCGAATACTTTTTTTAGGAATATTTTACTTCTGTTAGTTTTCCTACGACGCCACATGAAGCAGTCGAATGGCAGCTAGGATCTGAACAGGATGCGTCCATGCACGTCCTGGGAGCGCCGCGAATACTTTTTTTATGAATATTTTACTTCTGTTAGTTTTCCTACGACGCCACATGAAGCAGTCGAAAGGCAGCTAGGATCTGAACAGGATGCGTCCATGCACGTCCTGGGAGCGCCGCGAATATTTTTTTTAGGAATATTTTACTTCTGTTAGTTTTCCTTTAATTCTTACAAGAAATATTAATTCTTACAAAAAATTAATTCTTTCAAAAAAAAACTTTTTCCAAAAAAAAAACATGATTAACTCTTACAAAACCATTTAATACTTACAAAAAAAAAATTCTGAAAAATGTCGTTCTGGGAGCGCCGCGAATACTTTTTTTATGAATATTTTACTTCTGTTAGTTTTCCTACGACGCCACATGAAGCAGTCGAAAGGCAGCTAGGATCTGAACAGGATGCGTCCATGCACGTCCTGGGAGCGCCGCGAATACTTTTTTTATGAATATTTTACTTCTGTTAGTTTTCCTACGACGCCACATGAAGCAGTCGAATGGCAGCTAGGATCTGAACAGGATGCGTCCATGCACGTCCTGGGAGCGCCGCGAATACTTTTTTTATGAATATTTTACTTCTGTTAGTTTTCCTACGACGCCACATGAAGCAGTCGAAAGGCAGCTAGGATCTGAACAGGATGCGTCCATGCACGTCCTGGGAGCGCCGCGAATACTTTTTTTATGAATATTTTACTTCTGTTAGTTTTCCTACGACGCCACATGAAGCAGTCGAAAGGCAGCTAGGATCTGAACAGGATGCGTCCATGCACGTCCTGGGAGCGCCGCGAATACTTTTTTTATGAATATTTTACTTCTGTTAGTTTTCCTACGACGCCACATGAAGCAGTCGAATGGCAGCTAGGATCTGAACAGGATGCGTCCATGCACGTCCTGGGAGCGCCGCGAATACTTTTTTTATGAATATTTTACTTCTGTTAGTTTTCCTACGACGCCACATGAAGCAGTCGAAAGGCAGCTAGGATCTGAACAGGATGCGTCCATGCACGTCCTGGGAGCGCCGCGAATACTTTTTTTATGAATATTTTACTTCTGTTAGTTTTCCTACGACGCCACATGAAGCAGTCGAAAGGCAGCTAGGATCTGAACAGGATGCGTCCATGCACGACCTGGGAGCGCCGCGAATACTTTTTTTATGAATATTTTACTTCTGTTAGTTTTCCTACGACGCCACATGAAGCAGTCGAAAGGCAGCTACGATCTGAACAGGATGCGTCCATGCACGTCCTGGGAGCGCCGCAAATACTTTTTTTATGAATATTTTACTTCTGTTAGTTTTCCTTTAATTCTTACAAGAAATATTAATTCTTACAAAAAATTAATTCTTTCAAAAAAAAATTTTTTCCAAAAAAAAAACAGATTATCTCTTACGAAACCATTTAATACTTACAAAAAAAAAAATTCTGAAAAATGTCGTTCTGGGAGCGTCGCGAATACTTTTTTTATGAATATTTTACTTCTGTTAGTTTTCCTACGACGCCACATGAAGCAGTCGAAAGGCAGCTAGGATCTGAACAGGATGCGTCCATGCACGTCCTGGGAGCGCCGCGAATATTTTTTTTAGGAATATTTTACTTCTGTTAGTTTTCCTTTAATTCTTACAAGAAATATTAATTCTTACAAAAAATTAATTCTTTCAAAAAAAAACTTTTTCCAAAAAAAAAACATGATTAACTCTTACAAAACCATTTAATACTTACAAAAAAAAAATTCTGAAAAATGTCGTTCTGGGAGCGCCGCGAATACTTTTTTTATGAATATTTTACTTCTGTTAGTTTTCCTACGACGCCACATGAAGCAGTCGAAAGGCAGCTAGGATCTGAACAGGATGCGTCCATGCACGTCCTGGGAGCGCCGCGAATACTTTTTTTATGAATATTTTACTTCTGTTAGTTTTCCTACGACGCCACATGAAGCAGTCGAATGGCAGCTAGGATCTGAACAGGATGCGTCCATGCACGTCCTGGGAGCGCCGCGAATACTTTTTTTATGAATATTTTACTTCTGTTAGTTTTCCTACGACGCCACATGAAGCAGTCGAAAGGCAGCTAGGATCTGAACAGGATGCGTCCATGCACGTCCTGGGAGCGCCGCGAATACTTTTTTTATGAATATTTTACTTCTGTTAGTTTTCCTTTAATTCTTACAAGAAATATTAATTCTTACAAAAAATTAATTCTTTCAAAAAAAATTTTTTTCCAAAAAAAAAACAGATTATCTCTTACGAAACCATTTAATACTTACAAAAAAAAAAATTCTGAAAAATGTCGTTCTGGGAGCGTCGCGAATACTTTTTTTTATGAATATTTTACTTCTGTTAGTTTTCCTACGACGCCACATGAAGCAGTCGAAAGGCAGCTAGGATCTGAACAGGATGCGTCCATGCACGTCCTGGGAGCGCCGCGAATACTTTTTTTATGAATATTTTACTTCTGTTAGTTTTCCTACGACGCCACATGAAGCAGTCGAAAGGCAGCTAGGATCTGAACAGGATGCGTCCATGCACGTCCTGGGAGCGCCGCGAATACTTTTTTTATGAATATTTTACTTCTGTTAGTTTTCCTACGACGCCACATGAAGCAGTCGAAAGGCAGCTAGGATCTGAACAGGATGCGTCCATGCACGTCCTGGGAGCGCCGCGAATACTTTTTTTATGAATATTTTACTTCTGTTAGTTTTCCTTTAATTCTTACAAGAAATATTAATTCTTACAAAAAATTAATTCTTTCAAAAAAAAATTTTTTCCAAAAAAAAAACAGATTATCTCTTACGAAACCATTTAATACTTACAAAAAAAAAAATTCTGAAAAATGTCGTTCTGGGAGCGTCGCGAATACTTTTTTTTATGAATATTTTACTTCTGTTAGTTTTCCTACGACGCCACATGAAGCAGTCGAAAGGCAGCTAGGATCTGAACAGGATGCGTCCATGCACGTCCTGGGAGCGCCGCGAATACTTTTTTTATGAATATTTTACTTCTGTTAGTTTTCCTACGACGCCACATGAAGCAGTCGAAAGGCAGCTAGGATCTGAACAGGATGCGTCCATGCACGTCCTGGGAGCGCCGCGAATATTTTTTTTAGGAATATTTTACTTCTGTTAGTTTTCCTTTAATTCTTACAAGAAATATTAATTCTTACAAAAAATTAATTCTTTCAAAAAAAAACTTTTTCCAAAAAAAAAACATGATTAACTCTTACAAAACCATTTAATACTTACAAAAAAAAAATTCTGAAAAATGTCGTTCTGGGAGCGCCGCGAATACTTTTTTTATGAATATTTTACTTCTGTTAGTTTTCCTACGACGCCACATGAAGCAGTCGAAAGGCAGCTAGGATCTGAACAGGATGCGTCCATGCACGTCCTGGGAGCGCCGCGAATACTTTTTTTATGAATATTTTACTTCTGTTAGTTTTCCTACGACGCCACATGAAGCAGTCGAATGGCAGCTAGGATCTGAACAGGATGCGTCCATGCACGTCCTGGGAGCGCCGCGAATACTTTTTTTATGAATATTTTACTTCTGTTAGTTTTCCTACGACGCCACATGAAGCAGTCGAAAGGCAGCTAGGATCTGAACAGGATGCGTCCATGCACGTCCTGGGAGCGCCGCGAATACTTTTTTTATGAATATTTTACTTCTGTTAGTTTTCCTACGACGCCACATGAAGCAGTCGAAAGGCAGCTAGGATCTGAACAGGATGCGTCCATGCACGACCTGGGAGCGCCGCGAATACTTTTTTTATGAATATTTTACTTCTGTTAGTTTTCCTACGACGCCACATGAAGCAGTCGAAAGGCAGCTAGGATCTGAACAGGATGCGTCCATGCACGTCCTGGGAGCGCCGCGAATACTTTTTTTATGAATATTTTACTTCTGTTAGTTTTCCTACGACGCCACATGAAGCAGTCGAAAGGCAGCTAGGATCTGAACAGGATGCGTCCATGCACGTCCTGGGAGCGCCGCGAATACTTTTTTTATGAATATTTTACTTCTGTTAGTTTTCCTACGACGCCACATGAAGCAGTCGAATGGCAGCTAGGATCTGAACAGGATGCGTCCATGCACGTCCTGGGAGCGCCGCGAATACTTTTTTTATGAATATTTTACTTCGGTTAGTTTTCCTACGACGCCACATGAAGCAGTCGAAAGGCAGCTAGGATCTGAACAGGATGCGTCCATGCACGTCCTGGGAGCGCCGCGAATACTTTTTTTATGAATATTTTACTTCTGTTAGTTTTCCTACGACGCCACATGAAGCAGTCGAAAGGCAGCTAGGATCTGAACAGGATGCGTCCATGCACGACCTGGGAGCGCCGCGAATACTTTTTTTATGAATATTTTACTTCTGTTAGTTTTCCTACGACGCCACATGAAGCAGTCGAAAGGCAGCTAGGATCTGAACAGGATGCGTCCATGCACGTCCTGGGAGCGCCGCGAATACTTTTTTTATGAATATTTTACTTCTGTTAGTTTTCCTTTAATTCTTACAAGAAATATTAATTCTTACAAAAAATTAATTCTTTCAAAAAAAAATTTTTTCCAAAAAAAAAACAGATTATCTCTTACGAAACCATTTAATACTTACAAAAAAAAAAATTCTGAAAAATGTCGTTCTGGGAGCGTCGCGAATACTTTTTTTTATGAATATTTTACTTCTGTTAGTTTTCCTACGACGCCACATGAAGCAGTCGAAAGGCAGCTAGGATCTGAACAGGATGCGTCCATGCACGTCCTGGGAGCGCCGCGAATACTTTTTTTATGAATATTTTACTTCTGTTAGTTTTCCTACGACGCCACATGAAGCAGTCGAAAGGCAGCTAGGATCTGAACAGGATGCGTCCATGCACGTCCTGGGAGCGCCGCGAATACTTTTTTTATGAATATTTTACTTCTGTTAGTTTTCCTACGACGCCACATGAAGCAGTCGAAAGGCAGCTAGGATCTGAACAGGATGCGTCCATGCACGTCCTGGGAGCGCCGCGAATACTTTTTTTATGAATATTTTACTTCTGTTAGTTTTCCTTTAATTCTTACAAGAAATATTAATTCTTACAAAAAATTAATTCTTTCAAAAAAAAATTTTTTCCAAAAAAAAAACAGATTATCTCTTACGAAACCATTTAATACTTACAAAAAAAAAAATTCTGAAAAATGTCGTTCTGGGAGCGTCGCGAATACTTTTTTTTATGAATATTTTACTTCTGTTAGTTTTCCTACGACGCCACATGAAGCAGTCGAAAGGCAGCTAGGATCTGAACAGGATGCGTCCATGCACGTCCTGGGAGCGCCGCGAATACTTTTTTTATGAATATTTTACTTCTGTTAGTTTTCCTACGACGCCACATGAAGCAGTCGAAAGGCAGCTAGGATCTGAACAGGATGCGTCCATGCACGTCCTGGGAGCGCCGCGAATATTTTTTTTAGGAATATTTTACTTCTGTTAGTTTTCCTTTAATTCTTACAAGAAATATTAATTCTTACAAAAAATTAATTCTTTCAAAAAAAAACTTTTTCCAAAAAAAAAACATGATTAACTCTTACAAAACCATTTAATACTTACAAAAAAAAAATTCTGAAAAATGTCGTTCTGGGAGCGCCGCGAATACTTTTTTTATGAATATTTTACTTCTGTTAGTTTTCCTACGACGCCACATGAAGCAGTCGAAAGGCAGCTAGGATCTGAACAGGATGCGTCCATGCACGTCCTGGGAGCGCCGCGAATACTTTTTTTATGAATATTTTACTTCTGTTAGTTTTCCTACGACGCCACATGAAGCAGTCGAAAGGCAGCTAGGATCTGAACAGGATGCGTCCATGCACGACCTGGGAGCGCCGCGAATACTTTTTTTATGAATATTTTACTTCTGTTAGTTTTCCTACGACGCCACATGAAGCAGTCGAAAGGCAGCTACGATCTGAACAGGATGCGTCCATGCACGTCCTGGGAGCGCCGCAAATACTTTTTTTATGAATATTTTACTTCTGTTAGTTTTCCTTTAATTCTTACAAGAAATATTAATTCTTACAAAAAATTAATTCTTTCAAAAAAAAATTTTTTCCAAAAAAAAAACAGATTATCTCTTACGAAACCATTTAATACTTACAAAAAAAAAAATTCTGAAAAATGTCGTTCTGGGAGCGTCGCGAATACTTTTTTTATGAATATTTTACTTCTGTTAGTTTTCCTACGACGCCACATGAAGCAGTCGAAAGGCAGCTAGGATCTGAACAGGATGCGTCCATGCACGTCCTGGGAGCGCCGCGAATATTTTTTTTAGGAATATTTTACTTCTGTTAGTTTTCCTTTAATTCTTACAAGAAATATTAATTCTTACAAAAAATTAATTCTTTCAAAAAAAAACTTTTTCCAAAAAAAAAACATGATTAACTCTTACAAAACCATTTAATACTTACAAAAAAAAAATTCTGAAAAATGTCGTTCTGGGAGCGCCGCGAATACTTTTTTTATGAATATTTTACTTCTGTTAGTTTTCCTACGACGCCACATGAAGCAGTCGAAAGGCAGCTAGGATCTGAACAGGATGCGTCCATGCACGTCCTGGGAGCGCCGCGAATACTTTTTTTATGAATATTTTACTTCTGTTAGTTTTCCTACGACGCCACATGAAGCAGTCGAATGGCAGCTAGGATCTGAACAGGATGCGTCCATGCACGTCCTGGGAGCGCCGCGAATACTTTTTTTATGAATATTTTACTTCTGTTAGTTTTCCTACGACGCCACATGAAGCAGTCGAAAGGCAGCTAGGATCTGAACAGGATGCGTCCATGCACGACCTGGGAGCGCCGCGAATACTTTTTTTATGAATATTTTACTTCTGTTAGTTTTCCTACGACGCCACATGAAGCAGTCGAAAGGCAGCTAGGATCTGAACAGGATGCGTCCATGCACGTCCTGGGAGCGCCGCGAATACTTTTTTTATGAATATTTTACTTCTGTTAGTTTTCCTTTAATTCTTACAAGAAATATTAATTCTTACAAAAAATTAATTCTTTCAAAAAAAAATTTTTTCCAAAAAAAAAACAGATTATCTCTTACGAAACCATTTAATACTTACAAAAAAAAAAATTCTGAAAAATGTCGTTCTGGGAGCGTCGCGAATACTTTTTTTTATGAATATTTTACTTCTGTTAGTTTTCCTACGACGCCACATGAAGCAGTCGAAAGGCAGCTAGGATCTGAACAGGATGCGTCCATGCACGTCCTGGGAGCGCCGCGAATACTTTTTTTATGAATATTTTACTTCTGTTAGTTTTCCTACGACGCCACATGAAGCAGTCGAATGGCAGATAGGATCTGAACAGGATGCGTCCATGCACGTCCTGGGAGCGTCGCGAATACTTTTTTTATGAATATTTTACTTCTGTTAGTTTTCCTACGACGCCACATGAAGCAGTCGAAAGGCAGCTAGGATCTGAACAGGATGCGTCCATGCACGTCCTGGGAGCGCCGCGAATACTTTTTTTATGAATATTTTACTTCTGTTAGTTTTCCTACGACGCCACATGAAGCAGTCGAAAGGCAGCTAGGATCTGAACAGGATGCGTCCATGCACGTCCTGGGAGCGCCGCGAATACTTTTTTTATGAATATTTTACTTCTGTTAGTTTTCCTACGACGCCACATGAAGCAGTCGAAAGGCAGCTAGGATCTGAACAGGATGCGTGCATGCACGTCCTGGGAGCGTCGCGAATACTTTTTTTATGAATATTTTACTTCTGTTAGTTTTCCTACGACGCCACATGAAGCAGTCGAAAGGCAGCTAGGATCTGAACAGGATGCGTCCATGCACGTCCTGGGAGCGCCGCGAATACTTTTTTTATGAATATTTTACTTCTGTTAGTTTTCCTACGACGCCACATGAAGCAGTCGAAAGGCAGCTAGGATCTGAACAGGATGCGTCCATGCACGTCCTGGGAGCGCCGCGAATACTTTTTTTATGAATATTTTACTTCTGTTAGTTTTCCTTTAATTCTTACAAGAAATATTAATTCTTACAAAAAATTAATTCTTTCAAAAAAAAATTTTTTCCAAAAAAAAAACAGATTATCTCTTACGAAACCATTTAATACTTACAAAAAAAAAAATTCTGAAAAATGTCGTTCTGGGAGCGTCGCGAATACTTTTTTTTATGAATATTTTACTTCTGTTAGTTTTCCTACGACGCCACATGAAGCAGTCGAAAGGCAGCTAGGATCTGAACAGGATGCGTCCATGCACGTCCTGGGAGCGCCGCGAATACTTTTTTTATGAATATTTTACTTCTGTTAGTTTTCCTACGACGCCACATGAAGCAGTCGAAAGGCAGCTAGGATCTGAACAGGATGCGTCCATGCACGTCCTGGGAGCGCCGCGAATACTTTTTTTATGAATATTTTACTTCTGTTAGTTTTCCTACGACGCCACATGAAGCAGTCGAAAGGCAGCTAGGATCTGAACAGGATGCGTCCATGCACGTCCTGGGAGCGCCGCGAATATTTTTTTTATGAATATTTTACTTCTGTTAGTTTTCCTACGACGCCACATGAAGCAGTCGAAAGGCAGCTAGGATCTGAACAGGATGCGTCCATGCACGTCCTGGGAGCGCCGCGAATACTTTTTTTATGAATATTTTACTTCTGTTAGTTTTCCTTTAATTCTTACAAGAAATATTAATTCTTACAAAAAATTAATTCTTTCAAAAAAAAATTTTTTCCAAAAAAAAAACAGATTATCTCTTACGAAACCATTTAATACTTACAAAAAAAAAAATTCTGAAAAATGTCGTTCTGGGAGCGTCGCGAATACTTTTTTTTATGAATATTTTACTTCTGTTAGTTTTCCTACGACGCCACATGAAGCAGTCGAAAGGCAGCTAGGATCTGAACAGGATGCGTCCATGCACGTCCTGGGAGCGCCGCGAATACTTTTTTTATGAATATTTTACTTCTGTTAGTTTTCCTACGACGCCACATGAAGCAGTCGAATGGCAGATAGGATCTGAACAGGATGCGTCCATGCACGTCCTGGGAGCGTCGCGAATACTTTTTTTATGAATATTTTACTTCTGTTAGTTTTCCTACGACGCCACATGAAGCAGTCGAAAGGCAGCTAGGATCTGAACAGGATGCGTCCATGCACGTCCTGGGAGCGCCGCGAATACTTTTTTTATGAATATTTTACTTCTGTTAGTTTTCCTACGACGCCACATGAAGCAGTCGAAAGGCAGCTAGGATCTGAACAGGATGCGTCCATGCACGTCCTGGGAGCGCCGCGAATACTTTTTTTATGAATATTTTACTTCTGTTAGTTTTCCTTTAATTCTTACAAGAAATATTAATTCTTACAAAAAATTAATTCTTTCAAAAAAAAATTTTTTCCAAAAAAAAAACAGATTATCTCTTACGAAACCATTTAATACTTACAAAAAAAAAAATTCTGAAAAATGTCGTTCTGGGAGCGTCGCGAATACTTTTTTTTATGAATATTTTACTTCTGTTAGTTTTCCTACGACGCCACATGAAGCAGTCGAAAGGCAGCTAGGATCTGAACAGGATGCGTCCATGCACGTCCTGGGAGCGCCGCGAATACTTTTTTTATGAATATTTTACTTCTGTTAGTTTTCCTACGACGCCACATGAAGCAGTCGAAAGGCAGCTAGGATCTGAACAGGATGCGTCCATGCACGTCCTGGGAGCGCCGCGAATACTTTTTTTATGAATATTTTACTTCTGTTAGTTTTCCTTTAATTCTTACAAGAAATATTAATTCTTACAAAAAATTAATTCTTTCAAAAAAAAATTTTTTCCAAAAAAAAAACAGATTATCTCTTACGAAACCATTTAATACTTACAAAAAAAAAAATTCTGAAAAATGTCGTTCTGGGAGCGTCGCGAATACTTTTTTTTATGAATATTTTACTTCTGTTAGTTTTCCTACGACGCCACATGAAGCAGTCGAAAGGCAGCTAGGATCTGAACAGGATGCGTCCATGCACGTCCTGGGAGCGCCGCGAATACTTTTTTTATGAATATTTTACTTCTGTTAGTTTTCCTACGACGCCACATGAAGCAGTCGAATGGCAGATAGGATCTGAACAGGATGCGTCCATGCACGTCCTGGGAGCGTCGCGAATACTTTTTTTATGAATATTTTACTTCTGTTAGTTTTCCTACGACGCCACATGAAGCAGTCGAAAGGCAGCTAGGATCTGAACAGGATGCGTCCATGCACGTCCTGGGAGCGCCGCGAATACTTTTTTTATGAATATTTTACTTCTGTTAGTTTTCCTACGACGCCACATGAAGCAGTCGAAAGGCAGCTAGGATCTGAACAGGATGCGTCCATGCACGTCCTGGGAGCGCCGCGAATACTTTTTTTATGAATATTTTACTTCTGTTAGTTTTCCTTTAATTCTTACAAGAAATATTAATTCTTACAAAAAATTAATTCTTTCAAAAAAAAATTTTTTCCAAAAAAAAAACAGATTATCTCTTACGAAACCATTTAATACTTACAAAAAAAAAAATTCTGAAAAATGTCGTTCTGGGAGCGTCGCGAATACTTTTTTTTATGAATATTTTACTTCTGTTAGTTTTCCTACGACGCCACATGAAGCAGTCGAAAGGCAGCTAGGATCTGAACAGGATGCGTCCATGCACGTCCTGGGAGCGCCGCGAATACTTTTTTTATGAATATTTTACTTCTGTTAGTTTTCCTACGACGCCACATGAAGCAGTCGAATGGCAGATAGGATCTGAACAGGATGCGTCCATGCACGTCCTGGGAGCGCCGCGAATATTTTTTTTAGGAATATTTTACTTCTGTTAGTTTTCCTTTAATTCTTACAAGAAATATTAATTCTTACAAAAAATTAATTCTTTCAAAAAAAAATTTTTTCCAAAAAAAAAACAGATTATCTCTTACGAAACCATTTAATACTTACAAAAAAAAAAATTCTGAAAAATGTCGTTCTGGGAGCGTCGCGAATACTTTTTTTTATGAATATTTTACTTCTGTTAGTTTTCCTACGACGCCACATGAAGCAGTCGAAAGGCAGCTAGGATCTGAACAGGATGCGTCCATGCACGTCCTGGGAGCGCCGCGAATACTTTTTTTATGAATATTTTACTTCTGTTAGTTTTCCTACGACGCCACATGAAGCAGTCGAATGGCAGATAGGATCTGAACAGGATGCGTCCATGCACGTCCTGGGAGCGCCGCGAATATTTTTTTTAGGAATATTTTACTTCTGTTAGTTTTCCTTTAATTCTTACAAGAAATATTAATTCTTACAAAAAATTAATTCTTTCAAAAAAAAATTTTTTCCAAAAAAAAAACAGATTATCTCTTACGAAACCATTTAATACTTACAAAAAAAAAAATTCTGAAAAATGTCGTTCTGGGAGCGTCGCGAATACTTTTTTTTATGAATATTTTACTTCTGTTAGTTTTCCTACGACGCCACATGAAGCAGTCGAAAGGCAGCTAGGATCTGAACAGGATGCGTCCATGCACGTCCTGGGAGCGCCGCGAATACTTTTTTTATGAATATTTTACTTCTGTTAGTTTTCCTACGACGCCACATGAAGCAGTCGAAAGGCAGCTAGGATCTGAACAGGATGCGTCCATGCACGTCCTGGGAGCGCCGCGAATACTTTTTTTATGAATATTTTACTTCTGTTAGTTTTCCTTTAATTCTTACAAGAAATATTAATTCTTACAAAAAATTAATTCTTTCAAAAAAAAATTTTTTCCAAAAAAAAAACAGATTATCTCTTACGAAACCATTTAATACTTACAAAAAAAAAAATTCTGAAAAATGTCGTTCTGGGAGCGTCGCGAATACTTTTTTTTATGAATATTTTACTTCTGTTAGTTTTCCTACGACGCCACATGAAGCAGTCGAAAGGCAGCTAGGATCTGAACAGGATGCGTCCATGCACGTCCTGGGAGCGCCGCGAATACTTTTTTTATGAATATTTTACTTCTGTTAGTTTTCCTACGACGCCACATGAAGCAGTCGAAAGGCAGCTAGGATCTGAACAGGATGCGTCCATGCACGTCCTGGGAGCGCCGCGAATACTTTTTTTATGAATATTTTACTTCTGTTAGTTTTCCTTTAATTCTTACAAGAAATATTAATTCTTACAAAAAATTAATTCTTTCAAAAAAAAATTTTTTCCAAAAAAAAAACAGATTATCTCTTACGAAACCATTTAATACTTACAAAAAAAAAAATTCTGAAAAATGTCGTTCTGGGAGCGTCGCGAATACTTTTTTTTATGAATATTTTACTTCTGTTAGTTTTCCTACGACGCCACATGAAGCAGTCGAAAGGCAGCTAGGATCTGAACAGGATGCGTCCATGCACGTCCTGGGAGCGCCGCGAATACTTTTTTTATGAATATTTTACTTCTGTTAGTTTTCCTACGACGCCACATGAAGCAGTCGAATGGCAGATAGGATCTGAACAGGATGCGTCCATGCACGTCCTGGGAGCGTCGCGAATACTTTTTTTATGAATATTTTACTTCTGTTAGTTTTCCTACGACGCCACATGAAGCAGTCGAAAGGCAGCTAGGATCTGAACAGGATGCGTCCATGCACGTCCTGGGAGCGCCGCGAATACTTTTTTTATGAATATTTTACTTCTGTTAGTTTTCCTACGACGCCACATGAAGCAGTCGAAAGGCAGCTAGGATCTGAACAGGATGCGTCCATGCACGTCCTGGGAGCGCCGCGAATACTTTTTTTATGAATATTTTACTTCTGTTAGTTTTCCTTTAATTCTTACAAGAAATATTAATTCTTACAAAAAATTAATTCTTTCAAAAAAAAATTTTTTCCAAAAAAAAAACAGATTATCTCTTACGAAACCATTTAATACTTACAAAAAAAAAAATTCTGAAAAATGTCGTTCTGGGAGCGTCGCGAATACTTTTTTTTATGAATATTTTACTTCTGTTAGTTTTCCTACGACGCCACATGAAGCAGTCGAAAGGCAGCTAGGATCTGAACAGGATGCGTCCATGCACGTCCTGGGAGCGCCGCGAATACTTTTTTTATGAATATTTTACTTCTGTTAGTTTTCCTACGACGCCACATGAAGCAGTCGAAAGGCAGCTAGGATCTGAACAGGATGCGTCCATGCACGTCCTGGGAGCGCCGCGAATACTTTTTTTATGAATATTTTACTTCTGTTAGTTTTCCTACGACGCCACATGAAGCAGTCGAAAGGCAGCTAGGATCTGAACAGGATGCGTCCATGCACGTCCTGGGAGCGCCGCGAATACTTTTTTTATGAATATTTTACTTCTGTTAGTTTTCCTACGACGCCACATGAAGCAGTCGAAAGGCAGCTAGGATCTGAACAGGATGCGTCCATGCACGTCCTGGGAGCGTCGCGAATACTTTTTTTATGAATATTTTACTTCTGTTAGTTTTCCTACGACGCCACATGAAGCAGTCGAAAGGCAGCTAGGATCTGAACAGGATGCGTCCATGCACGTCCTGGGAGCGCCGCGAATACTTTTTTTATGAATATTTTACTTCTGTTAGTTTTCCTACGACGCCACATGAAGCAGTCGAATGGCAGATAGGATCTGAACAGGATGCGTCCATGCACGTCCTGGGAGCGCCGCGAATATTTTTTTTAGGAATATTTTACTTCTGTTAGTTTTCCTTTAATTCTTACAAGAAATATTAATTCTTACAAAAAATTAATTCTTTCAAAAAAAAACTTTTTCCAAAAAAAAAACATGATTAACTCTTACAAAACCATTTAATACTTACAAAAAAAAAATTCTGAAAAATGTCGTTCTGGGAGCGCCGCGAATACTTTTTTTATGAATATTTTACTTCTGTTAGTTTTCCTACGACGCCACATGAAGCAGTCGAAAGGCAGCTAGGATCTGAACAGGATGCGTCCATGCACGTCCTGGGAGCGCCGCGAATACTTTTTTTATGAATATTTTACTTCTGTTAGTTTTCCTACGACGCCACATGAAGCAGTCGAAAGGCAGCTAGGATCTGAACAGGATGCGTCCATGCACGTCCTGGGAGCGCCGCGAATACTTTTTTTATGAATATTTTACTTCTGTTAGTTTTCCTACGACGCCACATGAAGCAGTCGAATGGCAGATAGGATCTGAACAGGATGCGTCCATGCACGTCCTGGGAGCGCCGCGAATATTTTTTTTAGGAATATTTTACTTCTGTTAGTTTTCCTTTAATTCTTACAAGAAATATTAATTCTTACAAAAAATTAATTCTTTCAAAAAAAAATTTTTTCCAAAAAAAAAACAGATTATCTCTTACGAAACCATTTAATACTTACAAAAAAAAAAATTCTGAAAAATGTCGTTCTGGGAGCGTCGCGAATACTTTTTTTTATGAATATTTTACTTCTGTTAGTTTTCCTACGACGCCACATGAAGCAGTCGAAAGGCAGCTAGGATCTGAACAGGATGCGTCCATGCACGTCCTGGGAGCGCCGCGAATACTTTTTTTATGAATATTTTACTTCTGTTAGTTTTCCTACGACGCCACATGAAGCAGTCGAATGGCAGATAGGATCTGAACAGGATGCGTCCATGCACGTCCTGGGAGCGCCGCGAATATTTTTTTTAGGAATATTTTACTTCTGTTAGTTTTCCTTTAATTCTTACAAGAAATATTAATTCTTACAAAAAATTAATTCTTTCAAAAAAAAATTTTTTCCAAAAAAAAAACAGATTATCTCTTACGAAACCATTTAATACTTACAAAAAAAAAAATTCTGAAAAATGTCGTTCTGGGAGCGTCGCGAATACTTTTTTTTATGAATATTTTACTTCTGTTAGTTTTCCTACGACGCCACATGAAGCAGTCGAAAGGCAGCTAGGATCTGAACAGGATGCGTCCATGCACGTCCTGGGAGCGCCGCGAATACTTTTTTTATGAATATTTTACTTCTGTTAGTTTTCCTACGACGCCACATGAAGCAGTCGAAAGGCAGCTAGGATCTGAACAGGATGCGTCCATGCACGTCCTGGGAGCGCCGCGAATACTTTTTTTATGAATATTTTACTTCTGTTAGTTTTCCTACGACGCCACATGAAGCAGTCGAAAGGCAGCTAGGATCTGAACAGGATGCGTCCATGCACGTCCTGGGAGCGCCGCGAATACTTTTTTTATGAATATTTTACTTGTGTTAGTTTTCCTACGACGCCACATGAAGCAGTCGAATGGCAGATAGGATCTGAACAGGATGCGTCCATGCACGTCCTGGGAGCGCCGCGAATATTTTTTTTAGGAATATTTTACTTCTGTTAGTTTTCCTTTAATTCTTACAAGAAATATTAATTCTTACAAAAAATTAATTCTTTCAAAAAAAAACTTTTTCCAAAAAAAAAACATGATTAACTCTTACAAAACCATTTAATACTTACAAAAAAAAAATTCTGAAAAATGTCGTTCTGGGAGCGCCGCGAATACTTTTTTTATGAATATTTTACTTCTGTTAGTTTTCCTACGACGCCACATGAAGCAGTCGAAAGGCAGCTAGGATCTGAACAGGATGCGTCCATGCACGTCCTGGGAGCGCCGCGAATACTTTTTTTATGAATATTTTACTTCTGTTAGTTTTCCTACGACGCCACATGAAGCAGTCGAAAGGCAGCTAGGATCTGAACAGGATGCGTCCATGCACGTCCTGGGAGCGCCGCGAATACTTTTTTTATGAATATTTTACTTCTGTTAGTTTTCCTACGACGCCACATGAAGCAGTCGAATGGCAGATAGGATCTGAACAGGATGCGTCCATGCACGTCCTGGGAGCGCCGCGAATATTTTTTTTAGGAATATTTTACTTCTGTTAGTTTTCCTTTAATTCTTACAAGAAATATTAATTCTTACAAAAAATTAATTCTTTCAAAAAAAAACTTTTTCCAAAAAAAAAACATGATTAACTCTTACAAAACCATTTAATACTTACAAAAAAAAAATTCTGAAAAATGTCGTTCTGGGAGCGCCGCGAATACTTTTTTTATGAATATTTTACTTCTGTTAGTTTTCCTACGACGCCACATGAAGCAGTCGAAAGGCAGCTAGGATCTGAACAGGATGCGTCCATGCACGTCCTGGGAGCGCCGCGAATACTTTTTTTATGAATATTTTACTTCTGTTAGTTTTCCTACGACGCCACATGAAGCAGTCGAATGGCAGCTAGGATCTGAACAGGATGCGTCCATGCACGTCCTGGGAGCGCCGCGAATACTTTTTTTATGAATATTTTACTTCTGTTAGTTTTCCTACGACGCCACATGAAGCAGTCGAAAGGCAGCTAGGATCTGAACAGGATGCGTCCATGCACGTCCTGGGAGCGCCGCGAATACTTTTTTTATGAATATTTTACTTCTGTTAGTTTTCCTACGACGCCACATGAAGCAGTCGAATGGCAGATAGGATCTGAACAGGATGCGTCCATGCACGTCCTGGGAGCGCCGCGAATATTTTTTTTAGGAATATTTTACTTCTGTTAGTTTTCCTTTAATTCTTACAAGAAATATTAATTCTTACAAAAAATTAATTCTTTCAAAAAAAAACTTTTTCCAAAAAAAAACATGATTAACTCTTACAAAACCATTTAATACTTACAAAAAAAAATTCTGAAAAATGTCGTTCTGGGAGCGCCGCGAATACTTTTTTTATGAATATTTTACTTCTGTTAGTTTTCCTACGACGCCACATGAAGCAGTCGAAAGGCAGCTAGGATCTGAACAGGATGCGTCCATGCACGTCCTGGGAGCGCCGCGAATACTTTTTTTATGAATATTTTACTTCTGTTAGTTTTCCTACGACGCCACATGAAGCAGTCGAATGGCAGATAGGATCTGAACAGGATGCGTCCATGCACGTCCTGGGAGCGCCGCGAATATTTTTTTTATGAATATTTTACTTCTGTTAGTTTTCCTTTAATTCTTACAAGAAATATTAATTCTTACAAAAAATTAATTCTTTCAAAAAAAAACTTTTTCCAAAAAAAAAACATGATTAACTCTTACAAAACCATTTAATACTTACAAAAAAAAAATTCTGAAAAATGTCGTTCTGGGAGCGCCGCGAATACTTTTTTTATGAATATTTTACTTCTGTTAGTTTTCCTACGACGCCACATGAAGCAGTCGAAAGGCAGCTAGGATCTGAACAGGATGCGTCCATGCACGTCCTGGGAGCGCCGCGAATACTTTTTTTATGAATATTTTACTTCTGTTAGTTTTCCTACGACGCCACATGAAGCAGTCGAATGGCAGCTAGGATCTGAACAGGATGCGTCCATGCACGTCCTGGGAGCGCCGCGAATACTTTTTTTATGAATATTTTACTTCTGTTAGTTTTCCTACGACGCCACATGAAGCAGTCGAAAGGCAGCTAGGATCTGAACAGGATGCGTCCATGCACGTCCTGGGAGCGCCGCGAATACTTTTTTTATGAATATTTTACTTCTGTTAGTTTTCCTACGACGCCACATGAAGCAGTCGAAAGGCAGCTAGGATCTGAACAGGATGCGTCCATGCACGTCCTGGGAGCGCCGCGAATACTTTTTTTATGAATATTTTACTTCTGTTAGTTTTCCTACGACGCCACATGAAGCAGTCGAAAGGCAGCTAGGATCTGAACAGGATGCGTCCATGCACGTCCTGGGAGCGCCGCGAATACTTTTTTTATGAATATTTTACTTCTGTTAGTTTTCCTACGACGCCACATGAAGCAGTCGAATGGCAGCTAGGATCTGAACAGGATGCGTCCATGCACGTCCTGGGAGCGCCGCGAATACTTTTTTTATGAATATTTTACTTCTGTTAGTTTTCCTACGACGCCACATGAAGCAGTCGAAAGGCAGCTAGGATCTGAACAGGATGCGTCCATGCACGTCCTGGGAGCGCCGCGAATACTTTTTTTATGAATATTTTACTTCTGTTAGTTTTCCTACGACGCCACATGAAGCAGTCGAAAGGCAGCTAGGATCTGAACAGGATGCGTCCATGCACGACCTGGGAGCGCCGCGAATACTTTTTTTATGAATATTTTACTTCTGTTAGTTTTCCTACGACGCCACATGAAGCAGTCGAAAGGCAGCTAGGATCTGAACAGGATGCGTCCATGCACGTCCTGGGAGCGCCGCGAATACTTTTTTTATGAATATTTTACTTCTGTTAGTTTTCCTTTAATTCTTACAAGAAATATTAATTCTTACAAAAAATTAATTCTTTCAAAAAAAAATTTTTTCCAAAAAAAAAACAGATTATCTCTTACGAAACCATTTAATACTTACAAAAAAAAAAATTCTGAAAAATGTCGTTCTGGGAGCGTCGCGAATACTTTTTTTTATGAATATTTTACTTCTGTTAGTTTTCCTACGACGCCACATGAAGCAGTCGAAAGGCAGCTAGGATCTGAACAGGATGCGTCCATGCACGTCCTGGGAGCGCCGCGAATACTTTTTTTATGAATATTTTACTTCTGTTAGTTTTCCTACGACGCCACATGAAGCAGTCGAAAGGCAGCTAGGATCTGAACAGGATGCGTCCATGCACGTCCTGGGAGCGCCGCGAATACTTTTTTTATGAATATTTTACTTCTGTTAGTTTTCCTACGACGCCACATGAAGCAGTCGAAAGGCAGCTAGGATCTGAACAGGATGCGTCCATGCACGTCCTGGGAGCGCCGCGAATACTTTTTTTATGAATATTTTACTTCTGTTAGTTTTCCTACGACGCCACATGAAGCAGTCGAATGGCAGCTAGGATCTGAACAGGATGCGTCCATGCACGTCCTGGGAGCGCCGCGAATACTTTTTTTATGAATATTTTACTTCTGTTAGTTTTCCTACGACGCCACATGAAGCAGTCGAAAGGCAGCTAGGATCTGAACAGGATGCGTCCATGCACGTCCTGGGAGCGCCGCGAATACTTTTTTTATGAATATTTTACTTCTGTTAGTTTTCCTACGACGCCACATGAAGCAGTCGAAAGGCAGCTAGGATCTGAACAGGATGCGTCCATGCACGACCTGGGAGCGCCGCGAATACTTTTTTTATGAATATTTTACTTCTGTTAGTTTTCCTACGACGCCACATGAAGCAGTCGAAAGGCAGCTAGGATCTGAACAGGATGCGTCCATGCACGTCCTGGGAGCGCCGCGAATACTTTTTTTAGGAATATTTTACTTCTGTTAGTTTTCCTTTAATTCTTACAAGAAATATTAATTCTTACAAAAAATTAATTCTTTCAAAAAAAAACTTTTTCCAAAAAAAAAAACATGATTAACTCTTACAAAACCATTTAATACTTACAAAAAAAAAATTCTGAAAAATGTCGTTCTGGGAGCGCCGCGAATACTTTTTTTATGAATATTTTACTTCTGTTAGTTTTCCTACGACGCCACATGAAGCAGTCGAAAGGCAGCTAGGATCTGAACAGGATGCGTCCATGCACGTCCTGGGAGCGCCGCGAATACTTTTTTTATGAATATTTTACTTCTGTTAGTTTTCCTACGACGCCACATGAAGCAGTCGAAAGGCAGCTAGGATCTGAACAGGATGCGTCCATGCACGACCTGGGAGCGCCGCGAATACTTTTTTTATGAATATTTTACTTCTGTTAGTTTTCCTACGACGCCACATGAAGCAGTCGAAAGGCAGCTAGGATCTGAACAGGATGCGTCCATGCACGTCCTGGGAGCGCCGCGAATACTTTTTTTATGAATATTTTACTTCTGTTAGTTTTCCTTTAATTCTTACAAGAAATATTAATTCTTACAAAAAATTAATTCTTTCAAAAAAAAATTTTTTCCAAAAAAAAAGCAGATTATCTCTTACGAAACCATTTAATACTTACAAAAAAAAAAATTCTGAAAAATGTCGTTCTGGGAGCGTCGCGAATACTTTTTTTTATGAATATTTTACTTCTGTTAGTTTTCCTACGACGCCACATGAAGCAGTCGAAAGGCAGCTAGGATCTGAACAGGATGCGTCCATGCACGTCCTGGGAGCGCCGCGAATACTTTTTTTATGAATATTTTACTTCTGTTAGTTTTCCTACGACGCCACATGAAGCAGTCGAAAGGCAGCTAGGATCTGAACAGGATGCGTCCATGCACGTCCTGGGAGCGCCGCGAATACTTTTTTTATGAATATTTTACTTCTGTTAGTTTTCCTACGACGCCACATGAAGCAGTCGAAAGGCAGCTAGGATCTGAACAGGATGCGTCCATGCACGTCCTGGGAGCGCCGCGAATACTTTTTTTATGAATATTTTACTTCTGTTAGTTTTCCTACGACGCCACATGAAGCAGTCGAAAGGCAGCTAGGATCTGAACAGGATGCGTCCATGCACGTCCTGGGAGCGCCGCGAATACTTTTTTTATGAATATTTTACTTCTGTTAGTTTTCCTACGACGCCACATGAAGCAGTCGAATGGCAGCTAGGATCTGAACAGGATGCGTCCATGCACGTCCTGGGAGCGCCGCGAATACTTTTTTTATGAATATTTTACTTCTGTTAGTTTTCCTACGACGCCACATGAAGCAGTCGAAAGGCAGCTAGGATCTGAACAGGATGCGTCCATGCACGTCCTGGGAGCGCCGCGAATACTTTTTTTATGAATATTTTACTTCTGTTAGTTTTCCTACGACGCCACATGAAGCAGTCGAAAGGCAGCTAGGATCTGAACAGGATGCGTCCATGCACGTCCTGGGAGCGCCGCGAATATTTTTTTTATGAATATTTTACTTCTGTTAGTTTTCCTTTAATTCTTACAAGAAATATTAATTCTTACAAAAAATTAATTCTTTCAAAAAAAAACTTTTTCCAAAAAAAAAACATGATTAACTCTTACAAAACCATTTAATACTTACAAAAAAAAAATTCTGAAAAATGTCGTTCTGGGAGCGCCGCGAATACTTTTTTTATGAATATTTTACTTCTGTTAGTTTTCCTACGACGCCACATGAAGCAGTCGAAAGGCAGCTAGGATCTGAACAGGATGCGTCCATGCACGTCCTGGGAGCGCCGCGAATACTTTTTTTATGAATATTTTACTTCTGTTAGTTTTCCTACGACGCCACATGAAGCAGTCGAATGGCAGCTAGGATCTGAACAGGATGCGTCCATGCACGTCCTGGGAGCGCCGCGAATACTTTTTTTATGAATATTTTACTTCTGTTAGTTTTCCTACGACGCCACATGAAGCAGTCGAAAGGCAGCTAGGATCTGAACAGGATGCGTCCATGCACGTCCTGGGAGCGCCGCGAATACTTTTTTTATGAATATTTTACTTCTGTTAGTTTTCCTACGACGCCACATGAAGCAGTCGAAAGGCAGCTAGGATCTGAACAGGATGCGTCCATGCACGTCCTGGGAGCGCCGCGAATACTTTTTTTATGAATATTTTACTTCTGTTAGTTTTCCTACGACGCCACATGAAGCAGTCGAAAGGCAGCTAGGATCTGAACAGGATGCGTCCATGCACGTCCTGGGAGCGCCGCGAATACTTTTTTTATGAATATTTTACTTCTGTTAGTTTTCCTACGACGCCACATGAAGCAGTCGAATGGCAGCTAGGATCTGAACAGGATGCGTCCATGCACGTCCTGG
This sequence comes from Andrena praecox, assembly GCA_963932275.1. NCBI lineage: Eukaryota > Metazoa > Arthropoda > Insecta > Hymenoptera > Andrenidae > Andrena > Andrena praecox. The sequence continues at coordinate 187,187 of CAWVQO010000003.1, forward strand.
GAGCGCCGCGAATACTTTTTTTATGAATATTTTACTTCTGTTAGTTTTCCTACGACGCCACATGAAGCAGTCGAAAGGCAGCTAGGATCTGAACAGGATGCGTCCATGCACGTCCTGGGAGCGCCGCGAATACTTTTTTTATGAATATTTTACTTCTGTTAGTTTTCCTACGACGCCACATGAAGCAGTCGAAAGGCAGCTAGGATCTGAACAGGATGCGTCCATGCACGACCTGGGAGCGCCGCGAATACTTTTTTTATGAATATTTTACTTCTGTTAGTTTTCCTACGACGCCACATGAAGCAGTCGAAAGGCAGCTAGGATCTGAACAGGATGCGTCCATGCACGTCCTGGGAGCGCCGCGAATACTTTTTTTATGAATATTTTACTTCTGTTAGTTTTCCTACGACGCCACATGAAGCAGTCGAAAGGCAGCTAGGATCTGAACAGGATGCGTCCATGCACGTCCTGGGAGCGCCGCGAATACTTTTTTTATGAATATTTTACTTCTGTTAGTTTTCCTACGACGCCACATGAAGCAGTCGAAAGGCAGCTAGGATCTGAACAGGATGCGTCCATGCACGTCCTGGGAGCGCCGCGAATACTTTTTTTATGAATATTTTACTTCTGTTAGTTTTCCTACGACGCCACATGAAGCAGTCGAATGGCAGCTAGGATCTGAACAGGATGCGTCCATGCACGTCCTGGGAGCGCCGCGAATACTTTTTTTATGAATATTTTACTTCTGTTAGTTTTCCTACGACGCCACATGAAGCAGTCGAAAGGCAGCTAGGATCTGAACAGGATGCGTCCATGCACGTCCTGGGAGCGCCGCGAATACTTTTTTTATGAATATTTTACTTCTGTTAGTTTTCCTACGACGCCACATGAAGCAGTCGAAAGGCAGCTAGGATCTGAACAGGATGCGTCCATGCACGACCTGGGAGCGCCGCGAATACTTTTTTTATGAATATTTTACTTCTGTTAGTTTTCCTACGACGCCACATGAAGCAGTCGAAAGGCAGCTAGGATCTGAACAGGATGCGTCCATGCACGTCCTGGGAGCGCCGCGAATACTTTTTTTAGGAATATTTTACTTCTGTTAGTTTTCCTTTAATTCTTACAAGAAATATTAATTCTTACAAAAAATTAATTCTTTCAAAAAAAAACTTTTTCCAAAAAAAAAAACATGATTAACTCTTACAAAACCATTTAATACTTACAAAAAAAAAATTCTGAAAAATGTCGTTCTGGGAGCGCCGCGAATACTTTTTTTATGAATATTTTACTTCTGTTAGTTTTCCTACGACGCCACATGAAGCAGTCGAAAGGCAGCTAGGATCTGAACAGGATGCGTCCATGCACGTCCTGGGAGCGCCGCGAATACTTTTTTTATGAATATTTTACTTCTGTTAGTTTTCCTACGACGCCACATGAAGCAGTCGAAAGGCAGCTAGGATCTGAACAGGATGCGTCCATGCACGACCTGGGAGCGCCGCGAATACTTTTTTTATGAATATTTTACTTCTGTTAGTTTTCCTACGACGCCACATGAAGCAGTCGAAAGGCAGCTAGGATCTGAACAGGATGCGTCCATGCACGTCCTGGGAGCGCCGCGAATACTTTTTTTATGAATATTTTACTTCTGTTAGTTTTCCTTTAATTCTTACAAGAAATATTAATTCTTACAAAAAATTAATTCTTTCAAAAAAAAATTTTTTCCAAAAAAAAAGCAGATTATCTCTTACGAAACCATTTAATACTTACAAAAAAAAAAATTCTGAAAAATGTCGTTCTGGGAGCGTCGCGAATACTTTTTTTTATGAATATTTTACTTCTGTTAGTTTTCCTACGACGCCACATGAAGCAGTCGAAAGGCAGCTAGGATCTGAACAGGATGCGTCCATGCACGTCCTGGGAGCGCCGCGAATACTTTTTTTATGAATATTTTACTTCTGTTAGTTTTCCTACGACGCCACATGAAGCAGTCGAAAGGCAGCTAGGATCTGAACAGGATGCGTCCATGCACGTCCTGGGAGCGCCGCGAATACTTTTTTTATGAATATTTTACTTCTGTTAGTTTTCCTACGACGCCACATGAAGCAGTCGAAAGGCAGCTAGGATCTGAACAGGATGCGTCCATGCACGTCCTGGGAGCGCCGCGAATACTTTTTTTATGAATATTTTACTTCTGTTAGTTTTCCTACGACGCCACATGAAGCAGTCGAAAGGCAGCTAGGATCTGAACAGGATGCGTCCATGCACGTCCTGGGAGCGCCGCGAATACTTTTTTTATGAATATTTTACTTCTGTTAGTTTTCCTACGACGCCACATGAAGCAGTCGAATGGCAGCTAGGATCTGAACAGGATGCGTCCATGCACGTCCTGGGAGCGCCGCGAATACTTTTTTTATGAATATTTTACTTCTGTTAGTTTTCCTACGACGCCACATGAAGCAGTCGAAAGGCAGCTAGGATCTGAACAGGATGCGTCCATGCACGTCCTGGGAGCGCCGCGAATACTTTTTTTATGAATATTTTACTTCTGTTAGTTTTCCTACGACGCCACATGAAGCAGTCGAAAGGCAGCTAGGATCTGAACAGGATGCGTCCATGCACGACCTGGGAGCGCCGCGAATACTTTTTTTATGAATATTTTACTTCTGTTAGTTTTCCTACGACGCCACATGAAGCAGTCGAAAGGCAGCTAGGATCTGAACAGGATGCGTCCATGCACGTCCTGGGAGCGCCGCGAATACTTTTTTTAGGAATATTTTACTTCTGTTAGTTTTCCTTTAATTCTTACAAGAAATATTAATTCTTACAAAAAATTAATTCTTTCAAAAAAAAACTTTTTCCAAAAAAAAAACATGATTAACTCTTACAAAACCATTTAATACTTACAAAAAAAAAATTCTGAAAAATGTCGTTCTGGGAGCGCCGCGAATACTTTTTTTATGAATATTTTACTTCTGTTAGTTTTCCTACGACGCCACATGAAGCAGTCGAAAGGCAGCTAGGATCTGAACAGGATGCGTCCATGCACGTCCTGGGAGCGCCGCGAATACTTTTTTTATGAATATTTTACTTCTGTTAGTTTTCCTACGACGCCACATGAAGCAGTCGAATGGCAGCTAGGATCTGAACAGGATGCGTCCATGCACGTCCTGGGAGCGCCGCGAATACTTTTTTTATGAATATTTTACTTCTGTTAGTTTTCCTACGACGCCACATGAAGCAGTCGAAAGGCAGCTAGGATCTGAACAGGATGCGTCCATGCACGTCCTGGGAGCGCCGCGAATACTTTTTTTATGAATATTTTACTTCTGTTAGTTTTCCTACGACGCCACATGAAGCAGTCGAAAGGCAGCTAGGATCTGAACAGGATGCGTCCATGCACGTCCTGGGAGCGCCGCGAATACTTTTTTTATGAATATTTTACTTCTGTTAGTTTTCCTACGACGCCACATGAAGCAGTCGAAAGGCAGCTAGGATCTGAACAGGATGCGTCCATGCACGTCCTGGGAGCGCCGCGAATACTTTTTTTATGAATATTTTACTTCTGTTAGTTTTCCTACGACGCCACATGAAGCAGTCGAATGGCAGCTAGGATCTGAACAGGATGCGTCCATGCACGTCCTGGGAGCGCCGCGAATACTTTTTTTATGAATATTTTACTTCTGTTAGTTTTCCTACGACGCCACATGAAGCAGTCGAAAGGCAGCTAGGATCTGAACAGGATGCGTCCATGCACGTCCTGGGAGCGCCGCGAATACTTTTTTTATGAATATTTTACTTCTGTTAGTTTTCCTACGACGCCACATGAAGCAGTCGAAAGGCAGCTAGGATCTGAACAGGATGCGTCCATGCACGACCTGGGAGCGCCGCGAATACTTTTTTTATGAATATTTTACTTCTGTTAGTTTTCCTACGACGCCACATGAAGCAGTCGAAAGGCAGCTAGGATCTGAACAGGATGCGTCCATGCACGTCCTGGGAGCGCCGCGAATACTTTTTTTATGAATATTTTACTTCTGTTAGTTTTCCTTTAATTCTTACAAGAAATATTAATTCTTACAAAAAATTAATTCTTTCAAAAAAAAATTTTTTCCAAAAAAAAAACAGATTATCTCTTACGAAACCATTTAATACTTACAAAAAAAAAAATTCTGAAAAATGTCGTTCTGGGAGCGTCGCGAATACTTTTTTTTATGAATATTTTACTTCTGTTAGTTTTCCTACGACGCCACATGAAGCAGTCGAAAGGCAGCTAGGATCTGAACAGGATGCGTCCATGCACGTCCTGGGAGCGCCGCGAATACTTTTTTTATGAATATTTTACTTCTGTTAGTTTTCCTACGACGCCACATGAAGCAGTCGAAAGGCAGCTAGGATCTGAACAGGATGCGTCCATGCACGTCCTGGGAGCGCCGCGAATACTTTTTTTATGAATATTTTACTTCTGTTAGTTTTCCTACGACGCCACATGAAGCAGTCGAAAGGCAGCTAGGATCTGAACAGGATGCGTCCATGCACGTCCTGGGAGCGCCGCGAATACTTTTTTTATGAATATTTTACTTCTGTTAGTTTTCCTACGACGCCACATGAAGCAGTCGAATGGCAGCTAGGATCTGAACAGGATGCGTCCATGCACGTCCTGGGAGCGCCGCGAATACTTTTTTTATGAATATTTTACTTCTGTTAGTTTTCCTACGACGCCACATGAAGCAGTCGAAAGGCAGCTAGGATCTGAACAGGATGCGTCCATGCACGTCCTGGGAGCGCCGCGAATACTTTTTTTATGAATATTTTACTTCTGTTAGTTTTCCTACGACGCCACATGAAGCAGTCGAATGGCAGCTAGGATCTGAACAGGATGCGTCCATGCACGACCTGGGAGCGCCGCGAATACTTTTTTTATGAATATTTTACTTCTGTTAGTTTTCCTACGACGCCACATGAAGCAGTCGAAAGGCAGCTAGGATCTGAACAGGATGCGTCCATGCACGTCCTGGGAGCGCCGCGAATACTTTTTTTAGGAATATTTTACTTCTGTTAGTTTTCCTTTAATTCTTACAAGAAATATTAATTCTTACAAAAAATTAATTCTTTCAAAAAAAAACTTTTTCCAAAAAAAAAAACATGATTAACTCTTACAAAACCATTTAATACTTACAAAAAAAAAATTCTGAAAAATGTCGTTCTGGGAGCGCCGCGAATACTTTTTTTATGAATATTTTACTTCTGTTAGTTTTCCTACGACGCCACATGAAGCAGTCGAAAGGCAGCTAGGATCTGAACAGGATGCGTCCATGCACGTCCTGGGAGCGCCGCGAATACTTTTTTTATGAATATTTTACTTCTGTTAGTTTTCCTACGACGCCACATGAAGCAGTCGAAAGGCAGCTAGGATCTGAACAGGATGCGTCCATGCACGACCTGGGAGCGCCGCGAATACTTTTTTTATGAATATTTTACTTCTGTTAGTTTTCCTACGACGCCACATGAAGCAGTCGAAAGGCAGCTAGGATCTGAACAGGATGCGTCCATGCACGTCCTGGGAGCGCCGCGAATACTTTTTTTATGAATATTTTACTTCTGTTAGTTTTCCTTTAATTCTTACAAGAAATATTAATTCTTACAAAAAATTAATTCTTTCAAAAAAAAATTTTTTCCAAAAAAAAAGCAGATTATCTCTTACGAAACCATTTAATACTTACAAAAAAAAAAATTCTGAAAAATGTCGTTCTGGGAGCGTCGCGAATACTTTTTTTTATGAATATTTTACTTCTGTTAGTTTTCCTACGACGCCACATGAAGCAGTCGAAAGGCAGCTAGGATCTGAACAGGATGCGTCCATGCACGTCCTGGGAGCGCCGCGAATACTTTTTTTATGAATATTTTACTTCTGTTAGTTTTCCTACGACGCCACATGAAGCAGTCGAAAGGCAGCTAGGATCTGAACAGGATGCGTCCATGCACGTCCTGGGAGCGCCGCGAATACTTTTTTTATGAATATTTTACTTCTGTTAGTTTTCCTACGACGCCACATGAAGCAGTCGAAAGGCAGCTAGGATCTGAACAGGATGCGTCCATGCACGTCCTGGGAGCGCCGCGAATACTTTTTTTATGAATATTTTACTTCTGTTAGTTTTCCTACGACGCCACATGAAGCAGTCGAATGGCAGCTAGGATCTGAACAGGATGCGTCCATGCACGTCCTGGGAGCGCCGCGAATACTTTTTTTATGAATATTTTACTTCTGTTAGTTTTCCTACGACGCCACATGAAGCAGTCGAAAGGCAGCTAGGATCTGAACAGGATGCGTCCATGCACGTCCTGGGAGCGCCGCGAATACTTTTTTTATGAATATTTTACTTCTGTTAGTTTTCCTACGACGCCACATGAAGCAGTCGAAAGGCAGCTAGGATCTGAACAGGATGCGTCCATGCACGACCTGGGAGCGCCGCGAATACTTTTTTTATGAATATTTTACTTCTGTTAGTTTTCCTACGACGCCACATGAAGCAGTCGAAAGGCAGCTAGGATCTGAACAGGATGCGTCCATGCACGTCCTGGGAGCGCCGCGAATACTTTTTTTATGAATATTTTACTTCTGTTAGTTTTCCTTTAATTCTTACAAGAAATATTAATTCTTACAAAAAATTAATTCTTTCAAAAAAAAATTTTTTCCAAAAAAAAAACAGATTATCTCTTACGAAACCATTTAATACTTACAAAAAAAAAAATTCTGAAAAATGTCGTTCTGGGAGCGTCGCGAATACTTTTTTTTATGAATATTTTACTTCTGTTAGTTTTCCTACGACGCCACATGAAGCAGTCGAAAGGCAGCTAGGATCTGAACAGGATGCGTCCATGCACGTCCTGGGAGCGCCGCGAATACTTTTTTTATGAATATTTTACTTCTGTTAGTTTTCCTACGACGCCACATGAAGCAGTCGAAAGGCAGCTAGGATCTGAACAGGATGCGTCCATGCACGTCCTGGGAGCGCCGCGAATACTTTTTTTATGAATATTTTACTTCTGTTAGTTTTCCTACGACGCCACATGAAGCAGTCGAAAGGCAGCTAGGATCTGAACAGGATGCGTCCATGCACGTCCTGGGAGCGCCGCGAATACTTTTTTTATGAATATTTTACTTCTGTTAGTTTTCCTACGACGCCACATGAAGCAGTCGAATGGCAGCTAGGATCTGAACAGGATGCGTCCATGCACGTCCTGGGAGCGCCGCGAATACTTTTTTTATGAATATTTTACTTCTGTTAGTTTTCCTACGACGCCACATGAAGCAGTCGAAAGGCAGCTAGGATCTGAACAGGATGCGTCCATGCACGTCCTGGGAGCGCCGCGAATACTTTTTTTATGAATATTTTACTTCTGTTAGTTTTCCTACGACGCCACATGAAGCAGTCGAAAGGCAGCTAGGATCTGAACAGGATGCGTCCATGCACGACCTGGGAGCGCCGCGAATACTTTTTTTATGAATATTTTACTTCTGTTAGTTTTCCTACGACGCCACATGAAGCAGTCGAAAGGCAGCTAGGATCTGAACAGGATGCGTCCATGCACGTCCTGGGAGCGCCGCGAATACTTTTTTTAGGAATATTTTACTTCTGTTAGTTTTCCTTTAATTCTTACAAGAAATATTAATTCTTACAAAAAATTAATTCTTTCAAAAAAAAACTTTTTCCAAAAAAAAAAACATGATTAACTCTTACAAAACCATTTAATACTTACAAAAAAAAAATTCTGAAAAATGTCGTTCTGGGAGCGCCGCGAATACTTTTTTTATGAATATTTTACTTCTGTTAGTTTTCCTACGACGCCACATGAAGCAGTCGAAAGGCAGCTAGGATCTGAACAGGATGCGTCCATGCACGTCCTGGGAGCGCCGCGAATACTTTTTTTATGAATATTTTACTTCTGTTAGTTTTCCTACGACGCCACATGAAGCAGTCGAAAGGCAGCTAGGATCTGAACAGGATGCGTCCATGCACGACCTGGGAGCGCCGCGAATACTTTTTTTATGAATATTTTACTTCTGTTAGTTTTCCTACGACGCCACATGAAGCAGTCGAAAGGCAGCTAGGATCTGAACAGGATGCGTCCATGCACGTCCTGGGAGCGCCGCGAATACTTTTTTTATGAATATTTTACTTCTGTTAGTTTTCCTTTAATTCTTACAAGAAATATTAATTCTTACAAAAAATTAATTCTTTCAAAAAAAAATTTTTTCCAAAAAAAAAACAGATTATCTCTTACGAAACCATTTAATACTTACAAAAAAAAAAATTCTGAAAAATGTCGTTCTGGGAGCGTCGCGAATACTTTTTTTTATGAATATTTTACTTCTGTTAGTTTTCCTACGACGCCACATGAAGCAGTCGAAAGGCAGCTAGGATCTGAACAGGATGCGTCCATGCACGTCCTGGGAGCGCCGCGAATACTTTTTTTATGAATATTTTACTTCTGTTAGTTTTCCTACGACGCCACATGAAGCAGTCGAAAGGCAGCTAGGATCTGAACAGGATGCGTCCATGCACGTCCTGGGAGCGCCGCGAATACTTTTTTTATGAATATTTTACTTCTGTTAGTTTTCCTACGACGCCACATGAAGCAGTCGAAAGGCAGCTAGGATCTGAACAGGATGCGTCCATGCACGTCCTGGGAGCGCCGCGAATACTTTTTTTATGAATATTTTACTTCTGTTAGTTTTCCTACGACGCCACATGAAGCAGTCGAAAGGCAGCTAGGATCTGAACAGGATGCGTCCATGCACGACCTGGGAGCGCCGCGAATACTTTTTTTATGAATATTTTACTTCTGTTAGTTTTCCTACGACGCCACATGAAGCAGTCGAAAGGCAGCTAGGATCTGAACAGGATGCGTCCATGCACGTCCTGGGAGCGCCGCGAATACTTTTTTTGTGAATATTTTACTTCTGTTAGTTTTCCTACGACGCCACATGAAGCAGTCGAAAGGCAGCTAGGATCTGAACAGGATGCGTCCATGCACGTCCTGGGAGCGCCGCGAATACTTTTTTTATGAATATTTTACTTCTGTTAGTTTTCCTACGACGCCACATGAAGCAGTCGAAAGGCAGCTAGGATCTGAACAGGATGCGTCCATGCACGACCTGGGAGCGCCGCGAATACTTTTTTTATGAATATTTTACTTCTGTTAGTTTTCCTACGACGCCACATGAAGCAGTCGAAAGGCAGCTAGGATCTGAACAGGATGCGTCCATGCACGTCCTGGGAGCGCCGCGAATACTTTTTTTATGAATATTTTACTTCTGTTAGTTTTCCTTTAATTCTTACAAGAAATATTAATTCTTACAAAAAATTAATTCTTTCAAAAAAATATTTTTTCCAAAAAAAAAACAGATTATCTCTTACGAAACCATTTAATACTTACAAAAAAAAAAATTCTGAAAAATGTCGTTCTGGGAGCGTCGCGAATACTTTTTTTTATGAATATTTTACTTCTGTTAGTTTTCCTACGACGCCACATGAAGCAGTCGAAAGGCAGCTAGGATCTGAACAGGATGCGTCCATGCACGTCCTGGGAGCGCCGCGAATACTTTTTTTATGAATATTTTACTTCTGTTAGTTTTCCTACGACGCCACATGAAGCAGTCGAAAGGCAGCTAGGATCTGAACAGGATGCGTCCATGCACGTCCTGGGAGCGCCGCGAATACTTTTTTTATGAATATTTTACTTCTGTTAGTTTTCCTACGACGCCACATGAAGCAGTCGAAAGGCAGCTAGGATCTGAACAGGATGCGTCCATGCACGACCTGGGAGCGCCGCGAATACTTTTTTTATGAATATTTTACTTCTGTTAGTTTTCCTACGACGCCACATGAAGCAGTCGAAAGGCAGCTAGGATCTGAACAGGATGCGTCCATGCACGTCCTGGGAGCGCCGCGAATACTTTTTTTATGAATATTTTACTTCTGTTAGTTTTCCTTTAATTCTTACAAGAAATATTAATTCTTACAAAAAATTAATTCTTTCAAAAAAAAATTTTTTCCAAAAAAAAAACAGATTATCTCTTACGAAACCATTTAATACTTACAAAAAAAAAAATTCTGAAAAATGTCGTTCTGGGAGCGTCGCGAATACTTTTTTTTATGAATATTTTACTTCTGTTAGTTTTCCTACGACGCCACATGAAGCAGTCGAAAGGCAGCTAGGATCTGAACAGGATGCGTCCATGCACGTCCTGGGAGCGCCGCGAATACTTTTTTTATGAATATTTTACTTCTGTTAGTTTTCCTACGACGCCACATGAAGCAGTCGAAAGGCAGCTAGGATCTGAACAGGATGCGTCCATGCACGTCCTGGGAGCGCCGCGAATACTTTTTTTATGAATATTTTACTTCTGTTAGTTTTCCTACGACGCCACATGAAGCAGTCGAAAGGCAGCTAGGATCTGAACAGGATGCGTCCATGCACGTCCTGGGAGCGCCGCGAATACTTTTTTTATGAATATTTTACTTCTGTTAGTTTTCCTACGACGCCACATGAAGCAGTCGAATGGCAGCTAGGATCTGAACAGGATGCGTCCATGCACGTCCTGGGAGCGCCGCGAATACTTTTTTTATGAATATTTTACTTCTGTTAGTTTTCCTACGACGCCACATGAAGCAGTCGAAAGGCAGCTAGGATCTGAACAGGATGCGTCCATGCACGTCCTGGGAGCGCCGCGAATACTTTTTTTATGAATATTTTACTTCTGTTAGTTTTCCTACGACGCCACATGAAGCAGTCGAAAGGCAGCTAGGATCTGAACAGGATGCGTCCATGCACGACCTGGGAGCGCCGCGAATACTTTTTTTATGAATATTTTACTTCTGTTAGTTTTCCTACGACGCCACATGAAGCAGTCGAAAGGCAGCTAGGATCTGAACAGGATGCGTCCATGCACGTCCTGGGAGCGCCGCGAATACTTTTTTTAGGAATATTTTACTTCTGTTAGTTTTCCTTTAATTCTTACAAGAAATATTAATTCTTACAAAAAATTAATTCTTTCAAAAAAAAACTTTTTCCAAAAAAAAAAACATGATTAACTCTTACAAAACCATTTAATACTTACAAAAAAAAAATTCTGAAAAATGTCGTTCTGGGAGCGCCGCGAATACTTTTTTTATGAATATTTTACTTCTGTTAGTTTTCCTACGACGCCACATGAAGCAGTCGAAAGGCAGCTAGGATCTGAACAGGATGCGTCCATGCACGTCCTGGGAGCGCCGCGAATACTTTTTTTATGAATATTTTACTTCTGTTAGTTTTCCTACGACGCCACATGAAGCAGTCGAAAGGCAGCTAGGATCTGAACAGGATGCGTCCATGCACGACCTGGGAGCGCCGCGAATACTTTTTTTATGAATATTTTACTTCTGTTAGTTTTCCTACGACGCCACATGAAGCAGTCGAAAGGCAGCTAGGATCTGAACAGGATGCGTCCATGCACGTCCTGGGAGCGCCGCGAATACTTTTTTTATGAATATTTTACTTCTGTTAGTTTTCCTTTAATTCTTACAAGAAATATTAATTCTTACAAAAAATTAATTCTTTCAAAAAAAAATTTTTTCCAAAAAAAAAGCAGATTATCTCTTACGAAACCATTTAATACTTACAAAAAAAAAAATTCTGAAAAATGTCGTTCTGGGAGCGTCGCGAATACTTTTTTTTATGAATATTTTACTTCTGTTAGTTTTCCTACGACGCCACATGAAGCAGTCGAAAGGCAGCTAGGATCTGAACAGGATGCGTCCATGCACGTCCTGGGAGCGCCGCGAATACTTTTTTTATGAATATTTTACTTCTGTTAGTTTTCCTACGACGCCACATGAAGCAGTCGAAAGGCAGCTAGGATCTGAACAGGATGCGTCCATGCACGTCCTGGGAGCGCCGCGAATACTTTTTTTATGAATATTTTACTTCTGTTAGTTTTCCTACGACGCCACATGAAGCAGTCGAAAGGCAGCTAGGATCTGAACAGGATGCGTCCATGCACGTCCTGGGAGCGCCGCGAATACTTTTTTTATGAATATTTTACTTCTGTTAGTTTTCCTACGACGCCACATGAAGCAGTCGAATGGCAGCTAGGATCTGAACAGGATGCGTCCATGCACGTCCTGGGAGCGCCGCGAATACTTTTTTTATGAATATTTTACTTCTGTTAGTTTTCCTACGACGCCACATGAAGCAGTCGAAAGGCAGCTAGGATCTGAACAGGATGCGTCCATGCACGTCCTGGGAGCGCCGCGAATACTTTTTTTATGAATATTTTACTTCTGTTAGTTTTCCTACGACGCCACATGAAGCAGTCGAAAGGCAGCTAGGATCTGAACAGGATGCGTCCATGCACGACCTGGGAGCGCCGCGAATACTTTTTTTATGAATATTTTACTTCTGTTAGTTTTCCTACGACGCCACATGAAGCAGTCGAAAGGCAGCTAGGATCTGAACAGGATGCGTCCATGCACGTCCTGGGAGCGCCGCGAATACTTTTTTTATGAATATTTTACTTCTGTTAGTTTTCCTTTAATTCTTACAAGAAATATTAATTCTTACAAAAAATTAATTCTTTCAAAAAAAAATTTTTTCCAAAAAAAAAACAGATTATCTCTTACGAAACCATTTAATACTTACAAAAAAAAAAATTCTGAAAAATGTCGTTCTGGGAGCGTCGCGAATACTTTTTTTTATGAATATTTTACTTCTGTTAGTTTTCCTACGACGCCACATGAAGCAGTCGAAAGGCAGCTAGGATCTGAACAGGATGCGTCCATGCACGTCCTGGGAGCGCCGCGAATACTTTTTTTATGAATATTTTACTTCTGTTAGTTTTCCTACGACGCCACATGAAGCAGTCGAAAGGCAGCTAGGATCTGAACAGGATGCGTCCATGCACGTCCTGGGAGCGCCGCGAATACTTTTTTTATGAATATTTTACTTCTGTTAGTTTTCCTACGACGCCACATGAAGCAGTCGAAAGGCAGCTAGGATCTGAACAGGATGCGTCCATGCACGTCCTGGGAGCGCCGCGAATACTTTTTTTATGAATATTTTACTTCTGTTAGTTTTCCTACGACGCCACATGAAGCAGTCGAATGGCAGCTAGGATCTGAACAGGATGCGTCCATGCACGTCCTGGGAGCGCCGCGAATACTTTTTTTATGAATATTTTACTTCTGTTAGTTTTCCTACGACGCCACATGAAGCAGTCGAAAGGCAGCTAGGATCTGAACAGGATGCGTCCATGCACGTCCTGGGAGCGCCGCGAATACTTTTTTTATGAATATTTTACTTCTGTTAGTTTTCCTACGACGCCACATGAAGCAGTCGAAAGGCAGCTAGGATCTGAACAGGATGCGTCCATGCACGACCTGGGAGCGCCGCGAATACTTTTTTTATGAATATTTTACTTCTGTTAGTTTTCCTACGACGCCACATGAAGCAGTCGAAAGGCAGCTAGGATCTGAACAGGATGCGTCCATGCACGTCCTGGGAGCGCCGCGAATACTTTTTTTAGGAATATTTTACTTCTGTTAGTTTTCCTTTAATTCTTACAAGAAATATTAATTCTTACAAAAAATTAATTCTTTCAAAAAAAAACTTTTTCCAAAAAAAAAAACATGATTAACTCTTACAAAACCATTTAATACTTACAAAAAAAAAATTCTGAAAAATGTCGTTCTGGGAGCGCCGCGAATACTTTTTTTATGAATATTTTACTTCTGTTAGTTTTCCTACGACGCCACATGAAGCAGTCGAAAGGCAGCTAGGATCTGAACAGGATGCGTCCATGCACGTCCTGGGAGCGCCGCGAATACTTTTTTTATGAATATTTTACTTCTGTTAGTTTTCCTACGACGCCACATGAAGCAGTCGAAAGGCAGCTAGGATCTGAACAGGATGCGTCCATGCACGACCTGGGAGCGCCGCGAATACTTTTTTTATGAATATTTTACTTCTGTTAGTTTTCCTACGACGCCACATGAAGCAGTCGAAAGGCAGCTAGGATCTGAACAGGATGCGTCCATGCACGTCCTGGGAGCGCCGCGAATACTTTTTTTATGAATATTTTACTTCTGTTAGTTTTCCTTTAATTCTTACAAGAAATATTAATTCTTACAAAAAATTAATTCTTTCAAAAAAAAATTTTTTCCAAAAAAAAAACAGATTATCTCTTACGAAACCATTTAATACTTACAAAAAAAAAAATTCTGAAAAATGTCGTTCTGGGAGCGTCGCGAATACTTTTTTTTATGAATATTTTACTTCTGTTAGTTTTCCTACGACGCCACATGAAGCAGTCGAAAGGCAGCTAGGATCTGAACAGGATGCGTCCATGCACGTCCTGGGAGCGCCGCGAATACTTTTTTTATGAATATTTTACTTCTGTTAGTTTTCCTACGACGCCACATGAAGCAGTCGAAAGGCAGCTAGGATCTGAACAGGATGCGTCCATGCACGTCCTGGGAGCGCCGCGAATACTTTTTTTATGAATATTTTACTTCTGTTAGTTTTCCTACGACGCCACATGAAGCAGTCGAAAGGCAGCTAGGATCTGAACAGGATGCGTCCATGCACGTCCTGGGAGCGCCGCGAATACTTTTTTTATGAATATTTTACTTCTGTTAGTTTTCCTACGACGCCACATGAAGCAGTCGAAAGGCAGCTAGGATCTGAACAGGATGCGTCCATGCACGACCTGGGAGCGCCGCGAATACTTTTTTTATGAATATTTTACTTCTGTTAGTTTTCCTACGACGCCACATGAAGCAGTCGAAAGGCAGCTAGGATCTGAACAGGATGCGTCCATGCACGTCCTGGGAGCGCCGCGAATACTTTTTTTATGAATATTTTACTTCTGTTAGTTTTCCTTTAATTCTTACAAGAAATATTAATTCTTACAAAAAATTAATTCTTTCAAAAAAATATTTTTTCCAAAAAAAAAACAGATTATCTCTTACGAAACCATTTAATACTTACAAAAAAAAAAATTCTGAAAAATGTCGTTCTGGGAGCGTCGCGAATACTTTTTTTTATGAATATTTTACTTCTGTTAGTTTTCCTACGACGCCACATGAAGCAGTCGAAAGGCAGCTAGGATCTGAACAGGATGCGTCCATGCACGTCCTGGGAGCGCCGCGAATACTTTTTTTATGAATATTTTACTTCTGTTAGTTTTCCTACGACGCCACATGAAGCAGTCGAAAGGCAGCTAGGATCTGAACAGGATGCGTCCATGCACGTCCTGGGAGCGCCGCGAATACTTTTTTTATGAATATTTTACTTCTGTTAGTTTTCCTACGACGCCACATGAAGCAGTCGAAAGGCAGCTAGGATCTGAACAGGATGCGTCCATGCACGTCCTGGGAGCGCCGCGAATACTTTTTTTAGGAATATTTTACTTCTGTTAGTTTTCCTTTAATTCTTACAAGAAATATTAATTCTTACAAAAAATTAATTCTTTCAAAAAAAAACTTTTTCCAAAAAAAAAAACATGATTAACTCTTACAAAACCATTTAATACTTACAAAAAAAAAATTCTGAAAAATGTCGTTCTGGGAGCGCCGCGAATACTTTTTTTATGAATATTTTACTTCTGTTAGTTTTCCTACGACGCCACATGAAGCAGTCGAAAGGCAGCTAGGATCTGAACAGGATGCGTCCATGCACGTCCTGGGAGCGCCGCGAATACTTTTTTTATGAATATTTTACTTCTGTTAGTTTTCCTACGACGCCACATGAAGCAGTCGAATGGCAGCTAGGATCTGAACAGGATGCGTCCATGCACGTCCTGGGAGCGCCGCGAATACTTTTTTTGTGAATATTTTACTTCTGTTAGTTTTCCTACGACGCCACATGAAGCAGTCGAAAGGCAGCTAGGATCTGAACAGGATGCGTCCATGCACGTCCTGGGAGCGCCGCGAATACTTTTTTTATGAATATTTTACTTCTGTTAGTTTTCCTACGACGCCACATGAAGCAGTCGAAAGGCAGCTAGGATCTGAACAGGATGCGTCC
This sequence comes from Andrena praecox, assembly GCA_963932275.1. Lineage (NCBI taxonomy): Eukaryota > Metazoa > Arthropoda > Insecta > Hymenoptera > Andrenidae > Andrena > Andrena praecox. The sequence continues at coordinate 203,255 of CAWVQO010000003.1, forward strand.
ATGCACGACCTGGGAGCGCCGCGAATACTTTTTTTATGAATATTTTACTTCTGTTAGTTTTCCTACGACGCCACATGAAGCAGTCGAAAGGCAGCTAGGATCTGAACAGGATGCGTCCATGCACGTCCTGGGAGCGCCGCGAATACTTTTTTTATGAATATTTTACTTCTGTTAGTTTTCCTTTAATTCTTACAAGAAATATTAATTCTTACAAAAAATTAATTCTTTCAAAAAAATATTTTTTCCAAAAAAAAAACAGATTATCTCTTACGAAACCATTTAATACTTACAAAAAAAAAAATTCTGAAAAATGTCGTTCTGGGAGCGTCGCGAATACTTTTTTTTATGAATATTTTACTTCTGTTAGTTTTCCTACGACGCCACATGAAGCAGTCGAAAGGCAGCTAGGATCTGAACAGGATGCGTCCATGCACGTCCTGGGAGCGCCGCGAATACTTTTTTTATGAATATTTTACTTCTGTTAGTTTTCCTACGACGCCACATGAAGCAGTCGAAAGGCAGCTAGGATCTGAACAGGATGCGTCCATGCACGTCCTGGGAGCGCCGCGAATACTTTTTTTATGAATATTTTACTTCTGTTAGTTTTCCTACGACGCCACATGAAGCAGTCGAAAGGCAGCTAGGATCTGAACAGGATGCGTCCATGCACGTCCTGGGAGCGCCGCGAATACTTTTTTTATGAATATTTTACTTCTGTTAGTTTTCCTACGACGCCACATGAAGCAGTCGAAAGGCAGCTAGGATCTGAACAGGATGCGTCCATGCACGTCCTGGGAGCGCCGCGAATACTTTTTTTATGAATATTTTACTTCTGTTAGTTTTCCTACGACGCCACATGAAGCAGTCGAAAGGCAGCTAGGATCTGAACAGGATGCGTCCATGCACGACCTGGGAGCGCCGCGAATACTTTTTTTATGAATATTTTACTTCTGTTAGTTTTCCTACGACGCCACATGAAGCAGTCGAAAGGCAGCTAGGATCTGAACAGGATGCGTCCATGCACGTCCTGGGAGCGCCGCGAATACTTTTTTTATGAATATTTTACTTCTGTTAGTTTTCCTTTAATTCTTACAAGAAATATTAATTCTTACAAAAAATTAATTCTTTCAAAAAAATATTTTTTCCAAAAAAAAAACAGATTATCTCTTACGAAACCATTTAATACTTACAAAAAAAAAAATTCTGAAAAATGTCGTTCTGGGAGCGTCGCGAATACTTTTTTTTATGAATATTTTACTTCTGTTAGTTTTCCTACGACGCCACATGAAGCAGTCGAAAGGCAGCTAGGATCTGAACAGGATGCGTCCATGCACGTCCTGGGAGCGCCGCGAATACTTTTTTTATGAATATTTTACTTCTGTTAGTTTTCCTACGACGCCACATGAAGCAGTCGAAAGGCAGCTAGGATCTGAACAGGATGCGTCCATGCACGTCCTGGGAGCGCCGCGAATACTTTTTTTATGAATATTTTACTTCTGTTAGTTTTCCTACGACGCCACATGAAGCAGTCGAAAGGCAGCTAGGATCTGAACAGGATGCGTCCATGCACGTCCTGGGAGCGCCGCGAATACTTTTTTAGGAATATTTTACTTCTGTTAGTTTTCCTTTAATTCTTACAAGAAATATTAATTCTTACAAAAAATTAATTCTTTCAAAAAAAAACTTTTTCCAAAAAAAAAACATGATTAACTCTTACAAAACCATTTAATACTTACAAAAAAAAAATTCTGAAAAATGTCGTTCTGGGAGCGCCGCGAATACTTTTTTTATGAATATTTTACTTCTGTTAGTTTTCCTACGACGCCACATGAAGCAGTCGAAAGGCAGCTAGGATCTGAACAGGATGCGTCCATGCACGTCCTGGGAGCGCCGCGAATACTTTTTTTATGAATATTTTACTTCTGTTAGTTTTCCTACGACGCCACATGAAGCAGTCGAATGGCAGCTAGGATCTGAACAGGATGCGTCCATGCACGTCCTGGGAGCGCCGCGAATACTTTTTTTGTGAATATTTTACTTCTGTTAGTTTTCCTACGACGCCACATGAAGCAGTCGAAAGGCAGCTAGGATCTGAACAGGATGCGTCCATGCACGTCCTGGGAGCGCCGCGAATACTTTTTTTATGAATATTTTACTTCTGTTAGTTTTCCTACGACGCCACATGAAGCAGTCGAAAGGCAGCTAGGATCTGAACAGGATGCGTCCATGCACGACCTGGGAGCGCCGCGAATACTTTTTTTATGAATATTTTACTTCTGTTAGTTTTCCTACGACGCCACATGAAGCAGTCGAAAGGCAGCTAGGATCTGAACAGGATGCGTCCATGCACGTCCTGGGAGCGCCGCGAATACTTTTTTTATGAATATTTTACTTCTGTTAGTTTTCCTTTAATTCTTACAAGAAATATTAATTCTTACAAAAAATTAATTCTTTCAAAAAAATATTTTTTCCAAAAAAAAAACAGATTATCTCTTACGAAACCATTTAATACTTACAAAAAAAAAAATTCTGAAAAATGTCGTTCTGGGAGCGTCGCGAATACTTTTTTTTATGAATATTTTACTTCTGTTAGTTTTCCTACGACGCCACATGAAGCAGTCGAAAGGCAGCTAGGATCTGAACAGGATGCGTCCATGCACGTCCTGGGAGCGCCGCGAATACTTTTTTTATGAATATTTTACTTCTGTTAGTTTTCCTACGACGCCACATGAAGCAGTCGAAAGGCAGCTAGGATCTGAACAGGATGCGTCCATGCACGTCCTGGGAGCGCCGCGAATACTTTTTTTAGGAATATTTTACTTCTGTTAGTTTTCCTTTAATTCTTACAAGAAATATTAATTCTTACAAAAAATTAATTCTTTCAAAAAAAAACTTTTTCCAAAAAAAAAAACATGATTAACTCTTACAAAACCATTAAATACTTACAAAAAAAAAATTCTGAAAAATGTCGTTCTGGGAGCGCCGCGAATACTTTTTTTATGAATATTTTACTTCTGTTAGTTTTCCTACGACGCCACATGAAGCAGTCGAAAGGCAGCTAGGATCTGAACAGGATGCGTCCATGCACGTCCTGGGAGCGCCGCGAATACTTTTTTTATGAATATTTTACTTCTGTTAGTTTTCCTACGACGCCACATGAAGCAGTCGAATGGCAGCTAGGATCTGAACAGGATGCGTCCATGCACGTCCTGGGAGCGCCGCGAATACTTTTTTTGTGAATATTTTACTTCTGTTAGTTTTCCTACGACGCCACATGAAGCAGTCGAAAGGCAGCTAGGATCTGAACAGGATGCGTCCATGCACGTCCTGGGAGCGCCGCGAATACTTTTTTTATGAATATTTTACTTCTGTTAGTTTTCCTACGACGCCACATGAAGCAGTCGAAAGGCAGCTAGGATCTGAACAGGATGCGTCCATGCACGACCTGGGAGCGCCGCGAATACTTTTTTTATGAATATTTTACTTCTGTTAGTTTTCCTACGACGCCACATGAAGCAGTCGAAAGGCAGCTAGGATCTGAACAGGATGCGTCCATGCACGTCCTGGGAGCGCCGCGAATACTTTTTTTATGAATATTTTACTTCTGTTAGTTTTCCTTTAATTCTTACAAGAAATATTAATTCTTACAAAAAATTAATTCTTTCAAAAAAATATTTTTTCCAAAAAAAAAACAGATTATCTCTTACGAAACCATTTAATACTTACAAAAAAAAAATTCTGAAAAATGTCGTTCTGGGAGCGCCGCGAATACTTTTTTTATGAATATTTTACTTCTGTTAGTTTTCCTACGACGCCACATGAAGCAGTCGAAAGGCAGCTAGGATCTGAACAGGATGCGTCCATGCACGTCCTGGGAGCGCCGCGAATACTTTTTTTATGAATATTTTACTTCTGTTAGTTTTCCTACGACGCCACATGAAGCAGTCGAATGGCAGCTAGGATCTGAACAGGATGCGTCCATGCACGTCCTGGGAGCGCCGCGAATACTTTTTTTATGAATATTTTACTTCTGTTAGTTTTCCTACGACGCCACATGAAGCAGTCGAAAGGCAGCTAGGATCTGAACAGGATGCGTCCATGCACGTCCTGGGAGCGCCGCGAATACTTTTTTTATGAATATTTTACTTCTGTTAGTTTTCCTACGACGCCACATGAAGCAGTCGAATGGCAGCTAGGATCTGAACAGGATGCGTCCATGCACGTCCTGGGAGCGCCGCGAATACTTTTTTTATGAATATTTTACTTCTGTTAGTTTTCCTACGACGCCACATGAAGCAGTCGAAAGGCAGCTAGGATCTGAACAGGATGCGTCCATGCACGTCCTGGGAGCGCCGCGAATACTTTTTTTATGAATATTTTACTTCTGTTAGTTTTCCTACGACGCCACATGAAGCAGTCGAAAGGCAGCTAGGATCTGAACAGGATGCGTCCATGCACGTCCTGGGAGCGCCGCGAATACTTTTTTTATGAATATTTTACTTCTGTTAGTTTTCCTTTAATTCTTACAAGAAATATTAATTCTTACAAAAAATTAATTCTTTCAAAAAAATATTTTTTCCAAAAAAAAAACAGATTATCTCTTACGAAACCATTTAATACTTACAAAAAAAAAAATTCTGAAAAATGTCGTTCTGGGAGCGTCGCGAATACTTTTTTTTATGAATATTTTACTTCTGTTAGTTTTCCTACGACGCCACATGAAGCAGTCGAAAGGCAGCTAGGATCTGAACAGGATGCGTCCATGCACGTCCTGGGAGCGCCGCGAATACTTTTTTTATGAATATTTTACTTCTGTTAGTTTTCCTACGACGCCACATGAAGCAGTCGAAAGGCAGCTAGGATCTGAACAGGATGCGTCCATGCACGTCCTGGGAGCGCCGCGAATACTTTTTTTATGAATATTTTACTTCTGTTAGTTTTCCTTTAATTCTTACAAGAAATATTAATTCTTACAAAAAATTAATTCTTTCAAAAAAATATTTTTTCCAAAAAAAAAACAGATTATCTCTTACGAAACCATTTAATACTTACAAAAAAAAAAATTCTGAAAAATGTCGTTCTGGGAGCGTCGCGAATACTTTTTTTTATGAATATTTTACTTCTGTTAGTTTTCCTACGACGCCACATGAAGCAGTCGAAAGGCAGCTAGGATCTGAACAGGATGCGTCCATGCACGTCCTGGGAGCGCCGCGAATACTTTTTTTATGAATATTTTACTTCTGTTAGTTTTCCTACGACGCCACATGAAGCAGTCGAAAGGCAGCTAGGATCTGAACAGGATGCGTCCATGCACGTCCTGGGAGCGCCGCGAATACTTTTTTTATGAATATTTTACTTCTGTTAGTTTTCCTACGACGCCACATGAAGCAGTCGAAAGGCAGCTAGGATCTGAACAGGATGCGTCCATGCACGTCCTGGGAGCGCCGCGAATACTTTTTTTAGGAATATTTTACTTCTGTTAGTTTTCCTTTAATTCTTACAAGAAATATTAATTCTTACAAAAAATTAATTCTTTCAAAAAAAAACTTTTTCCAAAAAAAAAAACATGATTAACTCTTACAAAACCATTAAATACTTACAAAAAAAAAATTCTGAAAAATGTCGTTCTGGGAGCGCCGCGAATACTTTTTTTATGAATATTTTACTTCTGTTAGTTTTCCTACGACGCCACATGAAGCAGTCGAAAGGCAGCTAGGATCTGAACAGGATGCGTCCATGCACGTCCTGGGAGCGCCGCGAATACTTTTTTTATGAATATTTTACTTCTGTTAGTTTTCCTACGACGCCACATGAAGCAGTCGAATGGCAGCTAGGATCTGAACAGGATGCGTCCATGCACGTCCTGGGAGCGCCGCGAATACTTTTTTTGTGAATATTTTACTTCTGTTAGTTTTCCTACGACGCCACATGAAGCAGTCGAAAGGCAGCTAGGATCTGAACAGGATGCGTCCATGCACGTCCTGGGAGCGCCGCGAATACTTTTTTTATGAATATTTTACTTCTGTTAGTTTTCCTACGACGCCACATGAAGCAGTCGAAAGGCAGCTAGGATCTGAACAGGATGCGTCCATGCACGACCTGGGAGCGCCGCGAATACTTTTTTTATGAATATTTTACTTCTGTTAGTTTTCCTACGACGCCACATGAAGCAGTCGAAAGGCAGCTAGGATCTGAACAGGATGCGTCCATGCACGTCCTGGGAGCGCCGCGAATACTTTTTTTATGAATATTTTACTTCTGTTAGTTTTCCTTTAATTCTTACAAGAAATATTAATTCTTACAAAAAATTAATTCTTTCAAAAAAATATTTTTTCCAAAAAAAAAACAGATTATCTCTTACGAAACCATTTAATACTTACAAAAAAAAAATTCTGAAAAATGTCGTTCTGGGAGCGCCGCGAATACTTTTTTTATGAATATTTTACTTCTGTTAGTTTTCCTACGACGCCACATGAAGCAGTCGAAAGGCAGCTAGGATCTGAACAGGATGCGTCCATGCACGTCCTGGGAGCGCCGCGAATACTTTTTTTATGAATATTTTACTTCTGTTAGTTTTCCTACGACGCCACATGAAGCAGTCGAATGGCAGCTAGGATCTGAACAGGATGCGTCCATGCACGTCCTGGGAGCGCCGCGAATACTTTTTTTATGAATATTTTACTTCTGTTAGTTTTCCTACGACGCCACATGAAGCAGTCGAAAGGCAGCTAGGATCTGAACAGGATGCGTCCATGCACGTCCTGGGAGCGCCGCGAATACTTTTTTTATGAATATTTTACTTCTGTTAGTTTTCCTACGACGCCACATGAAGCAGTCGAATGGCAGCTAGGATCTGAACAGGATGCGTCCATGCACGTCCTGGGAGCGCCGCGAATACTTTTTTTATGAATATTTTACTTCTGTTAGTTTTCCTACGACGCCACATGAAGCAGTCGAAAGGCAGCTAGGATCTGAACAGGATGCGTCCATGCACGTCCTGGGAGCGCCGCGAATACTTTTTTTATGAATATTTTACTTCTGTTAGTTTTCCTACGACGCCACATGAAGCAGTCGAAAGGCAGCTAGGATCTGAACAGGATGCGTCCATGCACGTCCTGGGAGCGCCGCGAATACTTTTTTTATGAATATTTTACTTCTGTTAGTTTTCCTTTAATTCTTACAAGAAATATTAATTCTTACAAAAAATTAATTCTTTCAAAAAAATATTTTTTCCAAAAAAAAAACAGATTATCTCTTACGAAACCATTTAATACTTACAAAAAAAAAAATTCTGAAAAATGTCGTTCTGGGAGCGTCGCGAATACTTTTTTTTATGAATATTTTACTTCTGTTAGTTTTCCTACGACGCCACATGAAGCAGTCGAAAGGCAGCTAGGATCTGAACAGGATGCGTCCATGCACGTCCTGGGAGCGCCGCGAATACTTTTTTTATGAATATTTTACTTCTGTTAGTTTTCCTACGACGCCACATGAAGCAGTCGAAAGGCAGCTAGGATCTGAACAGGATGCGTCCATGCACGTCCTGGGAGCGCCGCGAATACTTTTTTTATGAATATTTTACTTCTGTTAGTTTTCCTACGACGCCACATGAAGCAGTCGAAAGGCAGCTAGGATCTGAACAGGATGCGTCCATGCACGTCCTGGGAGCGCCGCGAATACTTTTTTTATGAATATTTTACTTCTGTTAGTTTTCCTACGACGCCACATGAAGCAGTCGAAAGGCAGCTAGGATCTGAACAGGATGCGTCCATGCACGTCCTGGGAGCGCCGCGAATACTTTTTTTATGAATATTTTACTTCTGTTAGTTTTCCTACGACGCCACATGAAGCAGTCGAATGGCAGCTAGGATCTGAACAGGATGCGTCCATGCACGTCCTGGGAGCGCCGCGAATACTTTTTTTGTGAATATTTTACTTCTGTTAGTTTTCCTACGACGCCACATGAAGCAGTCGAAAGGCAGCTAGGATCTGAACAGGATGCGTCCATGCACGTCCTGGGAGCGCCGCGAATACTTTTTTTATGAATATTTTACTTCTGTTAGTTTTCCTACGACGCCACATGAAGCAGTCGAAAGGCAGCTAGGATCTGAACAGGATGCGTCCATGCACGACCTGGGAGCGCCGCGAATACTTTTTTTATGAATATTTTACTTCTGTTAGTTTTCCTACGACGCCACATGAAGCAGTCGAAAGGCAGCTAGGATCTGAACAGGATGCGTCCATGCACGTCCTGGGAGCGCCGCGAATACTTTTTTTATGAATATTTTACTTCTGTTAGTTTTCCTTTAATTCTTACAAGAAATATTAATTCTTACAAAAAATTAATTCTTTCAAAAAAATATTTTTTCCAAAAAAAAAACAGATTATCTCTTACGAAACCATTTAATACTTACAAAAAAAAAATTCTGAAAAATGTCGTTCTGGGAGCGCCGCGAATACTTTTTTTATGAATATTTTACTTCTGTTAGTTTTCCTACGACGCCACATGAAGCAGTCGAAAGGCAGCTAGGATCTGAACAGGATGCGTCCATGCACGTCCTGGGAGCGCCGCGAATACTTTTTTTATGAATATTTTACTTCTGTTAGTTTTCCTACGACGCCACATGAAGCAGTCGAATGGCAGCTAGGATCTGAACAGGATGCGTCCATGCACGTCCTGGGAGCGCCGCGAATACTTTTTTTATGAATATTTTACTTCTGTTAGTTTTCCTACGACGCCACATGAAGCAGTCGAAAGGCAGCTAGGATCTGAACAGGATGCGTCCATGCACGTCCTGGGAGCGCCGCGAATACTTTTTTTATGAATATTTTACTTCTGTTAGTTTTCCTACGACGCCACATGAAGCAGTCGAATGGCAGCTAGGATCTGAACAGGATGCGTCCATGCACGTCCTGGGAGCGCCGCGAATACTTTTTTTATGAATATTTTACTTCTGTTAGTTTTCCTACGACGCCACATGAAGCAGTCGAAAGGCAGCTAGGATCTGAACAGGATGCGTCCATGCACGTCCTGGGAGCGCCGCGAATACTTTTTTTATGAATATTTTACTTCTGTTAGTTTTCCTACGACGCCACATGAAGCAGTCGAAAGGCAGCTAGGATCTGAACAGGATGCGTCCATGCACGTCCTGGGAGCGCCGCGAATACTTTTTTTATGAATATTTTACTTCTGTTAGTTTTCCTTTAATTCTTACAAGAAATATTAATTCTTACAAAAAATTAATTCTTTCAAAAAAATATTTTTTCCAAAAAAAAAACAGATTATCTCTTACGAAACCATTTAATACTTACAAAAAAAAAAATTCTGAAAAATGTCGTTCTGGGAGCGTCGCGAATACTTTTTTTTATGAATATTTTACTTCTGTTAGTTTTCCTACGACGCCACATGAAGCAGTCGAAAGGCAGCTAGGATCTGAACAGGATGCGTCCATGCACGTCCTGGGAGCGCCGCGAATACTTTTTTTATGAATATTTTACTTCTGTTAGTTTTCCTACGACGCCACATGAAGCAGTCGAAAGGCAGCTAGGATCTGAACAGGATGCGTCCATGCACGTCCTGGGAGCGCCGCGAATACTTTTTTTATGAATATTTTACTTCTGTTAGTTTTCCTTTAATTCTTACAAGAAATATTAATTCTTACAAAAAATTAATTCTTTCAAAAAAATATTTTTTCCAAAAAAAAAACAGATTATCTCTTACGAAACCATTTAATACTTACAAAAAAAAAAATTCTGAAAAATGTCGTTCTGGGAGCGTCGCGAATACTTTTTTTTATGAATATTTTACTTCTGTTAGTTTTCCTACGACGCCACATGAAGCAGTCGAAAGGCAGCTAGGATCTGAACAGGATGCGTCCATGCACGTCCTGGGAGCGCCGCGAATACTTTTTTTATGAATATTTTACTTCTGTTAGTTTTCCTACGACGCCACATGAAGCAGTCGAAAGGCAGCTAGGATCTGAACAGGATGCGTCCATGCACGTCCTGGGAGCGCCGCGAATACTTTTTTTATGAATATTTTACTTCTGTTAGTTTTCCTACGACGCCACATGAAGCAGTCGAAAGGCAGCTAGGATCTGAACAGGATGCGTCCATGCACGTCCTGGGAGCGCCGCGAATACTTTTTTTAGGAATATTTTACTTCTGTTAGTTTTCCTTTAATTCTTACAAGAAATATTAATTCTTACAAAAAATTAATTCTTTCAAAAAAAAACTTTTTCCAAAAAAAAAAACATGATTAACTCTTACAAAACCATTAAATACTTACAAAAAAAAAATTCTGAAAAATGTCGTTCTGGGAGCGCCGCGAATACTTTTTTTATGAATATTTTACTTCTGTTAGTTTTCCTACGACGCCACATGAAGCAGTCGAAAGGCAGCTAGGATCTGAACAGGATGCGTCCATGCACGTCCTGGGAGCGCCGCGAATACTTTTTTTATGAATATTTTACTTCTGTTAGTTTTCCTACGACGCCACATGAAGCAGTCGAATGGCAGCTAGGATCTGAACAGGATGCGTCCATGCACGTCCTGGGAGCGCCGCGAATACTTTTTTTGTGAATATTTTACTTCTGTTAGTTTTCCTACGACGCCACATGAAGCAGTCGAAAGGCAGCTAGGATCTGAACAGGATGCGTCCATGCACGTCCTGGGAGCGCCGCGAATACTTTTTTTATGAATATTTTACTTCTGTTAGTTTTCCTACGACGCCACATGAAGCAGTCGAAAGGCAGCTAGGATCTGAACAGGATGCGTCCATGCACGACCTGGGAGCGCCGCGAATACTTTTTTTATGAATATTTTACTTCTGTTAGTTTTCCTACGACGCCACATGAAGCAGTCGAAAGGCAGCTAGGATCTGAACAGGATGCGTCCATGCACGTCCTGGGAGCGCCGCGAATACTTTTTTTATGAATATTTTACTTCTGTTAGTTTTCCTTTAATTCTTACAAGAAATATTAATTCTTACAAAAAATTAATTCTTTCAAAAAAATATTTTTTCCAAAAAAAAAACAGATTATCTCTTACGAAACCATTTAATACTTACAAAAAAAAAATTCTGAAAAATGTCGTTCTGGGAGCGCCGCGAATACTTTTTTTATGAATATTTTACTTCTGTTAGTTTTCCTACGACGCCACATGAAGCAGTCGAAAGGCAGCTAGGATCTGAACAGGATGCGTCCATGCACGTCCTGGGAGCGCCGCGAATACTTTTTTTATGAATATTTTACTTCTGTTAGTTTTCCTACGACGCCACATGAAGCAGTCGAATGGCAGCTAGGATCTGAACAGGATGCGTCCATGCACGTCCTGGGAGCGCCGCGAATACTTTTTTTATGAATATTTTACTTCTGTTAGTTTTCCTACGACGCCACATGAAGCAGTCGAAAGGCAGCTAGGATCTGAACAGGATGCGTCCATGCACGTCCTGGGAGCGCCGCGAATACTTTTTTTATGAATATTTTACTTCTGTTAGTTTTCCTACGACGCCACATGAAGCAGTCGAATGGCAGCTAGGATCTGAACAGGATGCGTCCATGCACGTCCTGGGAGCGCCGCGAATACTTTTTTTATGAATATTTTACTTCTGTTAGTTTTCCTACGACGCCACATGAAGCAGTCGAAAGGCAGCTAGGATCTGAACAGGATGCGTCCATGCACGTCCTGGGAGCGCCGCGAATACTTTTTTTATGAATATTTTACTTCTGTTAGTTTTCCTACGACGCCACATGAAGCAGTCGAAAGGCAGCTAGGATCTGAACAGGATGCGTCCATGCACGTCCTGGGAGCGCCGCGAATACTTTTTTTATGAATATTTTACTTCTGTTAGTTTTCCTTTAATTCTTACAAGAAATATTAATTCTTACAAAAAATTAATTCTTTCAAAAAAATATTTTTTCCAAAAAAAAAACAGATTATCTCTTACGAAACCATTTAATACTTACAAAAAAAAAAATTCTGAAAAATGTCGTTCTGGGAGCGTCGCGAATACTTTTTTTTATGAATATTTTACTTCTGTTAGTTTTCCTACGACGCCACATGAAGCAGTCGAAAGGCAGCTAGGATCTGAACAGGATGCGTCCATGCACGTCCTGGGAGCGCCGCGAATACTTTTTTTATGAATATTTTACTTCTGTTAGTTTTCCTACGACGCCACATGAAGCAGTCGAAAGGCAGCTAGGATCTGAACAGGATGCGTCCATGCACGTCCTGGGAGCGCCGCGAATACTTTTTTTATGAATATTTTACTTCTGTTAGTTTTCCTACGACGCCACATGAAGCAGTCGAAAGGCAGCTAGGATCTGAACAGGATGCGTCCATGCACGTCCTGGGAGCGCCGCGAATACTTTTTTTATGAATATTTTACTTCTGTTAGTTTTCCTACGACGCCACATGAAGCAGTCGAAAGGCAGCTAGGATCTGAACAGGATGCGTCCATGCACGTCCTGGGAGCGCCGCGAATACTTTTTTTATGAATATTTTACTTCTGTTAGTTTTCCTTTAATTCTTACAAGAAATATTAATTCTTACAAAAAATTAATTCTTTCAAAAAAAAATTTTTTCCAAAAAAAAAACAGATTATCTCTTACGAAACCATTTAATACTTACAAAAAAAAAAATTCTGAAAAATGTCGTTCTGGGAGCGTCGCGAATACTTTTTTTTATGAATATTTTACTTCTGTTAGTTTTCCTACGACGCCACATGAAGCAGTCGAAAGGCAGCTAGGATCTGAACAGGATGCGTCCATGCACGTCCTGGGAGCGCCGCGAATACTTTTTTTATGAATATTTTACTTCTGTTAGTTTTCCTACGACGCCACATGAAGCAGTCGAAAGGCAGCTAGGATCTGAACAGGATGCGTCCATGCACGTCCTGGGAGCGCCGCGAATACTTTTTTTATGAATATTTTACTTCTGTTAGTTTTCCTACGACGCCACATGAAGCAGTCGAAAGGCAGCTAGGATCTGAACAGGATGCGTCCATGCACGTCCTGGGAGCGCCGCGAATACTTTTTTTATGAATATTTTACTTCTGTTAGTTTTCCTACGACGCCACATGAAGCAGTCGAATGGCAGCTAGGATCTGAACAGGATGCGTCCATGCACGTCCTGGGAGCGCCGCGAATACTTTTTTTATGAATATTTTACTTCTGTTAGTTTTCCTACGACGCCACATGAAGCAGTCGAAAGGCAGCTAGGATCTGAACAGGATGCGTCCATGCACGTCCTGGGAGCGCCGCGAATACTTTTTTTATGAATATTTTACTTCTGTTAGTTTTCCTACGACGCCACATGAAGCAGTCGAAAGGCAGCTAGGATCTGAACAGGATGCGTCCATGCACGACCTGGGAGCGCCGCGAATACTTTTTTTATGAATATTTTACTTCTGTTAGTTTTCCTACGACGCCACATGAAGCAGTCGAAAGGCAGCTAGGATCTGAACAGGATGCGTCCATGCACGTCCTGGGAGCGCCGCGAATACTTTTTTTATGAATATTTTACTTCTGTTAGTTTTCCTTTAATTCTTACAAGAAATATTAATTCTTACAAAAAATTAATTCTTTCAAAAAAATATTTTTTCCAAAAAAAAAACAGATTATCTCTTACGAAACCATTTAATACTTACAAAAAAAAAAATTCTGAAAAATGTCGTTCTGGGAGCGTCGCGAATACTTTTTTTTATGAATATTTTACTTCTGTTAGTTTTCCTACGACGCCACATGAAGCAGTCGAAAGGCAGCTAGGATCTGAACAGGATGCGTCCATGCACGTCCTGGGAGCGCCGCGAATACTTTTTTTATGAATATTTTACTTCTGTTAGTTTTCCTACGACGCCACATGAAGCAGTCGAAAGGCAGCTAGGATCTGAACAGGATGCGTCCATGCACGTCCTGGGAGCGCCGCGAATACTTTTTTTATGAATATTTTACTTCTGTTAGTTTTCCTACGACGCCACATGAAGCAGTCGAAAGGCAGCTAGGATCTGAACAGGATGCGTCCATGCACGTCCTGGGAGCGCCGCGAATACTTTTTTTATGAATATTTTACTTCTGTTAGTTTTCCTACGACGCCACATGAAGCAGTCGAAAGGCAGCTAGGATCTGAACAGGATGCGTCCATGCACGACCTGGGAGCGCCGCGAATACTTTTTTTATGAATATTTTACTTCTGTTAGTTTTCCTACGACGCCACATGAAGCAGTCGAAAGGCAGCTAGGATCTGAACAGGATGCGTCCATGCACGTCCTGGGAGCGCCGCGAATACTTTTTTTATGAATATTTTACTTCTGTTAGTTTTCCTTTAATTCTTACAAGAAATATTAATTCTTACAAAAAATTAATTCTTTCAAAAAAAAACTTTTTCCAAAAAAAAAACAGATTATCTCTTACGAAACCATTTAATACTTACAAAAAAAAAAATTCTGAAAAATGTCGTTCTGGGAGCGTCGCGAATACTTTTTTTTATGAATATTTTACTTCTGTTAGTTTTCCTACGACGCCACATGAAGCAGTCGAAAGGCAGCTAGGATCTGAACAGGATGCGTCCATGCACGTCCTGGGAGCGCCGCGAATACTTTTTTTATGAATATTTTACTTCTGTTAGTTTTCCTACGACGCCACATGAAGCAGTCGAAAGGCAGCTAGGATCTGAACAGGATGCGTCCATGCACGTCCTGGGAGCGCCGCGAATACTTTTTTTATGAATATTTTACTTCTGTTAGTTTTCCTACGACGCCACATGAAGCAGTCGAAAGGCAGCTAGGATCTGAACAGGATGCGTCCATGCACGTCCTGGGAGCGCCGCGAATACTTTTTTTAGGAATATTTTACTTCTGTTAGTTTTCCTTTAATTCTTACAAGAAATATTAATTCTTACAAAAAATTAATTCTTTCAAAAAAAAACTTTTTCCAAAAAAAAAAACATGATTAACTCTTACAAAACCATTTAATACTTACAAAAAAAAAATTCTGAAAAATGTCGTTCTGGGAGCGCCGCGAATACTTTTTTTATGAATATTTTACTTCTGTTAGTTTTCCTACGACGCCACATGAAGCAGTCGAAAGGCAGCTAGGATCTGAACAGGATGCGTCCATGCACGTCCTGGGAGCGCCGCGAATACTTTTTTTATGAATATTTTACTTCTGTTAGTTTTCCTACGACGCCACATGAAGCAGTCGAATGGCAGCTAGGATCTGAACAGGATGCGTCCATGCACGTCCTGGGAGCGCCGCGAATACTTTTTTTGTGAATATTTTACTTCTGTTAGTTTTCCTACGACGCCACATGAAGCAGTCGAAAGGCAGCTAGGATCTGAACAGGATGCGTCCATGCACGTCCTGGGAGCGCCGCGAATACTTTTTTTATGAATATTTTACTTCTGTTAGTTTTCCTACGACGCCACATGAAGCAGTCGAAAGGCAGCTAGGATCTGAACAGGATGCGTCCATGCACGACCTGGGAGCGCCGCGAATACTTTTTTTATGAATATTTTACTTCTGTTAGTTTTCCTACGACGCCACATGAAGCAGTCGAAAGGCAGCTAGGATCTGAACAGGATGCGTCCATGCACGTCCTGGGAGCGCCGCGAATACTTTTTTTATGAATATTTTACTTCTGTTAGTTTTCCTTTAATTCTTACAAGAAATATTAATTCTTACAAAAAATTAATTCTTTCAAAAAAATATTTTTTCCAAAAAAAAAACAGATTATCTCTTACGAAACCATTTAATACTTACAAAAAAAAAATTCTGAAAAATGTCGTTCTGGGAGCGTCGCGAATACTTTTTTTTATGAATATTTTACTTCTGTTAGTTTTCCTACGACGCCACATGAAGCAGTCGAAAGGCAGCTAGGATCTGAACAGGATGCGTCCATGCACGTCCTGGGAGCGCCGCGAATACTTTTTTTATGAATATTTTACTTCTGTTAGTTTTCCTACGACGCCACATGAAGCAGTCGAAAGGCAGCTAGGATCTGAACAGGATGCGTCCATGCACGTCCTGGGAGCGCCGCGAATACTTTTTTTATGAATATTTTACTTCTGTTAGTTTTCCTACGACGCCACATGAAGCAGTCGAAAGGCAGCTAGGATCTGAACAGGATGCGTCCATGCACGTCCTGGGAGCGCCGCGAATACTTTTTTTATGAATATTTTACTTCTGTTAGTTTTCCTACGACGCCACATGAAGCAGTCGAAAGGCAGCTAGGATCTGAACAGGATGCGTCCATGCACGTCCTGGGAGCGCCGCGAATACTTTTTTTATGAATATTTTACTTCTGTTAGTTTTCCTACGACGCCACATGAAGCAGTCGAAAGGCAGCTAGGATCTGAACAGGATGCGTCCATGCACGTCCTGGGAGCGCCGCGAATACTTTTTTTATGAATATTTTACTTCTGTTAGTTTTCCTACGACGCCACATGAAGCAGTCGAAAGGCAGCTAGGATCTGAACAGGATGCGTCCATGCACGTCCTGGGAGCGCCGCGAATACTTTTTTTATGAATATTTTACTTCTGTTAGTTTTCCTACGACGCCACATGAAGCAGTCGAAAGGCAGCTAGGATCTGAACAGGATGCGTCCATGCACGTCCTGGGAGCGCCGCGAATACTTTTTTTATGAATATTTTACTTCTGTTAGTTTTCCTTTAATTCTTACAAGAAATATTAATTCTTACAAAAAATTAATTCTTTCAAAAAAAAATTTTTTCCAAAAAAAAAACAGATTATCTCTTACGAAACCATTTAATACTTACAAAAAAAAAAATTCTGAAAAATGTCGTTCTGGGAGCGTCGCGAATACTTTTTTTTATGAATATTTTACTTCTGTTAGTTTTCCTACGACGCCACATGAAGCAGTCGAAAGGCAGCTAGGATCTGAACAGGATGCGTCCATGCACGTCCTGGGAGCGCCGCGAATACTTTTTTTATGAATATTTTACTTCTGTTAGTTTTCCTACGACGCCACATGAAGCAGTCGAAAGGCAGCTAGGATCTGAACAGGATGCGTCCATGCACGTCCTGGGAGCGCCGCGAATACTTTTTTTATGAATATTTTACTTCTGTTAGTTTTCCTACGACGCCACATGAAGCAGTCGAAAGGCAGCTAGGATCTGAACAGGATGCGTCCATGCACGTCCTGGGAGCGCCGCGAATACTTTTTTTATGAATATTTTACTTCTGTTAGTTTTCCTACGACGCCACATGAAGCAGTCGAAAGGCAGCTAGGATCTGAACAGGATGCGTCCATGCACGTCCTGGGAGCGCCGCGAATACTTTTTTTATGAATATTTTACTTCTGTTAGTTTTCCTACGACGCCACATGAAGCAGTCGAAAGGCAGCTAGGATCTGAACAGGATGCGTCCATGCACGTCCTGGGAGCGCCGCGAATACTTTTTTTATGAATATTTTACTTCTGTTAGTTTTCCTACGACGCCACATGAAGCAGTCGAATGGCAGCTAGGATCTGAACAGGATGCGTCCATGCACGTCCTGGGAGCGCCGCGAATACTTTTTTTATGAATATTTTACTTCTGTTAGTTTTCCTACGACGCCACATGAAGCAGTCGAAAGGCAGCTAGGATCTGAACAGGATGCGTCCATGCACGTCCTGGGAGCACCGCGAATACTTTTTTTATGAATATTTTACTTCTGTTAGTTTTCCTACGACGCCACATGAAGCAGTCGAAAGGCAGCTAGGATCTGAACAGGATGCGTCCATGCACGTCCTGGGAGCGCCGCGAATACTTTTTTTATGAATATTTTACTTCTGTTAGTTTTCCTACGACGCCACATGAAGCAGTCGAAAGGCAGCTAGGATCTGAACAGGATGCGTCCATGCACGTCCTGGGAGCGCCGCGAATACTTTTTTTATGAATATTTTACTTCTGTTAGTTTTCCTACGACGCCACATGAAGCAGTCGAAAGGCAGCTAGGATCTGAACAGGATGCGTCCATGCACGTCCTGGGAGCACCGCGAATACTTTTTTTATGAATATTTTACTTCTGTTAGTTTTCCTACGACGCCACATGAAGCAGTCGAAAGGCAGCTAGGATCTGAACAGGATGCGTCCATGCACGTCCTGGGAGCGCCGCGAATACTTTTTTTATGAATATTTTACTTCTGTTAGTTTTCCTTTAATTCTTACAAGAAATATTAATTCTTACAAAAAATTAATTCTTTCAAAAAAAAATTTTTTCCAAAAAAAAAACAGATTATCTCTTACGAAACCATTTAATACTTACAAAAAAAAAAATTCTGAAAAATGTCGTTCTGGGAGCGTCGCGAATACTTTTTTTTATGAATATTTTACTTCTGTTAGTTTTCCTACGACGCCACATGAAGCAGTCGAAAGGCAGCTAGGATCTGAACAGGATGCGTCCATGCACGTCCTGGGAGCGCCGCGAATACTTTTTTTATGAATATTTTACTTCTGTTAGTTTTCCTACGACGCCACATGAAGCAGTCGAATGGCAGATAGGATCTGAACAGGATGCGTCCATGCACGTCCTGGGAGCGCCGCGAATATTTTTTTTAGGAATATTTTACTTCTGTTAGTTTTCCTTTAATTCTTACAAGAAATATTAATTCTTACAAAAAATTAATTCTTTCAAAAAAAAACTTTTTCCAAAAAAAAAACATGATTAACTCTTACAAAACCATTTAATACTTACAAAAAAAAAATTCTGAAAAATGTCGTTCTGGGAGCGCCGCGAATACTTTTTTTATGAATATTTTACTTCTGTTAGTTTTCCTACGACGCCACATGAAGCAGTCGAAAGGCAGCTAGGATCTGAACAGGATGCGTCCATGCACGTCCTGGGAGCGCCGCGAATACTTTTTTTATGAATATTTTACTTCTGTTAGTTTTCCTACGACGCCACATGAAGCAGTCGAATGGCAGCTAGGATCTGAACAGGATGCGTCCATGCACGTCCTGGGAGCGCCGCGAATACTTTTTTTATGAATATTTTACTTCTGTTAGTTTTCCTACGACGCCACATGAAGCAGTCGAAAGGCAGCTAGGATCTGAACAGGATGCGTCCATGCACGTCCTGGGAGCGCCGCGAATACTTTTTTTATGAATATTTTACTTCTGTTAGTTTTCCTACGACGCCACATGAAGCAGTCGAAAGGCAGCTAGGATCTGAACAGGATGCGTCCATGCACGTCCTGGGAGCGCCGCGAATACTTTTTTTATGAATATTTTACTTCTGTTAGTTTTCCTTTAATTCTTACAAGAAATATTAATTCTTACAAAAAATTAATTCTTTCAAAAAAAAATTTTTTCCAAAAAAAAAACAGATTATCTCTTACGAAACCATTTAATACTTACAAAAAAAAAAATTCTGAAAAATGTCGTTCTGGGAGCGTCGCGAATACTTTTTTTTATGAATATTTTACTTCTGTTAGTTTTCCTACGACGCCACATGAAGCAGTCGAAAGGCAGCTAGGATCTGAACAGGATGCGTCCATGCACGTCCTGGGAGCGCCGCGAATACTTTTTTTATGAATATTTTACTTCTGTTAGTTTTCCTACGACGCCACATGAAGCAGTCGAAAGGCAGCTAGGATCTGAACAGGATGCGTCCATGCACGTCCTGGGAGCGCCGCGAATACTTTTTTTATGAATATTTTACTTCTGTTAGTTTTCCTACGACGCCACATGAAGCAGTCGAAAGGCAGCTAGGATCTGAACAGGATGCGTCCATGCACGTCCTGGGAGCGCCGCGAATACTTTTTTTATGAATATTTTACTTCTGTTAGTTTTCCTACGACGCCACATGAAGCAGTCGAATGGCAGCTAGGATCTGAACAGGATGCGTCCATGCACGTCCTGGGAGCGCCGCGAATACTTTTTTTGTGAATATTTTACTTCTGTTAGTTTTCCTACGACGCCACATGAAGCAGTCGAAAGGCAGCTAGGATCTGAACAGGATGCGTCCATGCACGTCCTGGGAGCGCCGCGAATACTTTTTTTATGAATATTTTACTTCTGTTAGTTTTCCTACGACGCCACATGAAGCAGTCGAAAGGCAGCTAGGATCTGAACAGGATGCGTCCATGCACGTCCTGGGAGCGCCGCGAATACTTTTTTTATGAATATTTTACTTCTGTTAGTTTTCCTACGACGCCACATGAAGCAGTCGAAAGGCAGCTAGGATCTGAACAGGATGCGTCCATGCACGTCCTGGGAGCGCCGCGAATACTTTTTTTATGAATATTTTACTTCTGTTAGTTTTCCTACGACGCCACATGAAGCAGTCGAAAGGCAGCTAGGATCTGAACAGGATGCGTCCATGCACGTCCTGGGAGCGCCGCGAATACTTTTTTTATGAATATTTTACTTCTGTTAGTTTTCCTACGACGCCACATGAAGCAGTCGAAAGGCAGCTAGGATCTGAACAGGATGCGTCCATGCACGTCCTGGGAGCGCCGCGAATACTTTTTTTATGAATATTTTACTTCTGTTAGTTTTCCTACGACGCCACATGAAGCAGTCGAAAGGCAGCTAGGATCTGAACAGGATGCGTCCATGCACGTCCTGGGAGCGCCGCGAATACTTTTTTTATGAATATTTTACTTCTGTTAGTTTTCCTACGACGCCACATCAAGCAGTCGAAAGGCAGCTAGGATCTGAACAGGATGCGTCCATGCACGTCCTGGGAGCGCCGCGAATACTTTTTTTATGAATATTTTACTTCTGTTAGTTTTCCTTTAATTCTTACAAGAAATATTAATTCTTACAAAAAATTAATTCTTTCAAAAAAAAATTTTTTCCAAAAAAAAAACAGATTATCTCTTACGAAACCATTTAATACTTACAAAAAAAAAAATTCTGAAAAATGTCGTTCTGGGAGCGTCGCGAATACTTTTTTTTATGAATATTTTACTTCTGTTAGTTTTCCTACGACGCCACATGAAGCAGTCGAAAGGCAGCTAGGATCTGAACAGGATGCGTCCATGCACGTCCTGGGAGCGCCGCGAATACTTTTTTTATGAATATTTTACTTCTGTTAGTTTTCCTACGACGCCACATGAAGCAGTCGAAAGGCAGCTAGGATCTGAACAGGATGCGTCCATGCACGTCCTGGGAGCGCCGCGAATACTTTTTTTATGAATATTTTACTTCTGTTAGTTTTCCTACGACGCCACATGAAGCAGTCGAAAGGCAGCTAGGATCTGAACAGGATGCGTCCATGCACGTCCTGGGAGCGCCGCGAATACTTTTTTTAGGAATATTTTACTTCTGTTAGTTTTCCTACGACGCCACATGAAGCAGTCGAAAGGCAGCTAGGATCTGAACAGGATGCGTCCATGCACGTCCTGGGAGCGCCGCGAATACTTTTTTTATGAATATTTTACTTCTGTTAGTTTTCCTACGACGCCACATGAAGCAGTCGAATGGCAGCTAGGATCTGAACAGGATGCGTCCATGCACGTCCTGGGAGCGCCGCGAATACTTTTTTTATGAATATTTTACTTCTGTTAGTTTTCCTACGACGCCACATGAAGCAGTCGAAAGGCAGCTAGGATCTGAACAGGATGCGTCCATGCACGTCCTGGGAGCACCGCGAATACTTTTTTTATGAATATTTTACTTCTGTTAGTTTTCCTACGACGCCACATGAAGCAGTCGAAAGGCAGCTAGGATCTGAACAGGATGCGTCCATGCACGTCCTGGGAGCGCCGCGAATACTTTTTTTATGAATATTTTACTTCTGTTAGTTTTCCTACGACGCCACATGAAGCAGTCGAAAGGCAGCTAGGATCTGAACAGGATGCGTCCATGCACGTCCTGGGAGCGCCGCGAATACTTTTTTTAGGAATATTTTACTTCTGTTAGTTTTCCTACGACGCCACATGAAGCAGTCGAAAGGCAGCTAGGATCTGAACAGGATGCGTCCATGCACGTCCTGGGAGCGCCGCGAATACTTTTTTTATGAATATTTTACTTCTGTTAGTTTTCCTACGACGCCACATGAAGCAGTCGAATGGCAGCTAGGATCTGAACAGGATGCGTCCATGCACGTCCTGGGAGCGCCGCGAATACTTTTTTTATGAATATTTTACTTCTGTTAGTTTTCCTACGACGCCACATGAAGCAGTCGAAAGGCAGCTAGGATCTGAACAGGATGCGTCCATGCACGTCCTGGGAGCACCGCGAATACTTTTTTTATGAATATTTTACTTCTGTTAGTTTTCCTACGACGCCACATGAAGCAGTCGAAAGGCAGCTAGGATCTGAACAGGATGCGTCCATGCACGTCCTGGGAGCGCCGCGAATACTTTTTTTAGGAATATTTTACTTCTGTTAGTTTTCCTACGACGCCACATGAAGCAGTCGAAAGGCAGCTAGGATCTGAACAGGATGCGTCCATGCACGTCCTGGGAGCGCCGCGAATACTTTTTTTATGAATATTTTACTTCTGTTAGTTTTCCTACGACGCCACATGAAGCAGTCGAATGGCAGCTAGGATCTGAACAGGATGCGTCCATGCACGTCCTGGGAGCGCCGCGAATACTTTTTTTATGAATATTTTACTTCTGTTAGTTTTCCTACGACGCCACATGAAGCAGTCGAAAGGCAGCTAGGATCTGAACAGGATGCGTCCATGCACGTCCTGGGAGCACCGCGAATACTTTTTTTATGAATATTTTACTTCTGTTAGTTTTCCTACGACGCCACATGAAGCAGTCGAAAGGCAGCTAGGATCTGAACAGGATGCGTCCATGCACGTCCTGGGAGCGCCGCGAATACTTTTTTTATGAATATTTTACTTCTGTTAGTTTTCCTACGACGCCACATGAAGCAGTCGAAAGGCAGCTAGGATCTGAACAGGATGCGTCCATGCACGTCCTGGGAGCGCCGCGAATACTTTTTTTATGAATATTTTACTTCTGTTAGTTTTCCTTTAATTCTTACAAGAAATATTAATTCTTACAAAAAATTAATTCTTTCAAAAAAAAATTTTTTCCAAAAAAAAAACAGATTATCTCTTACGAAACCATTTAATACTTACAAAAAAAAAAATTCTGAAAAATGTCGTTCTGGGAGCGTCGCGAATACTTTTTTTTATGAATATTTTACTTCTGTTAGTTTTCCTACGACGCCACATGAAGCAGTCGAAAGGCAGCTAGGATCTGAACAGGATGCGTCCATGCACGTCCTGGGAGCGCCGCGAATACTTTTTTTATGAATATTTTACTTCTGTTAGTTTTCCTACGACGCCACATGAAGCAGTCGAAAGGCAGCTAGGATCTGAACAGGATGCGTCCATGCACGTCCTGGGAGCGCCGCGAATACTTTTTTTATGAATATTTTACTTCTGTTAGTTTTCCTACGACGCCACATGAAGCAGTCGAAAGGCAGCTAGGATCTGAACAGGATGCGTCCATGCACGTCCTGGGAGCGCCGCGAATACTTTTTTTATGAATATTTTACTTCTGTTAGTTTTCCTACGACGCCACATGAAGCAGTCGAAAGGCAGCTAGGATCTGAACAGGATGCGTCCATGCACGTCCTGGGAGCGCCGCGAATACTTTTTTTATGAATATTTTACTTCTGTTAGTTTTCCTACGACGCCACATGAAGCAGTCGAATGGCAGCTAGGATCTGAACAGGATGCGTCCATGCACGTCCTGGGAGCGCCGCGAATACTTTTTTTATGAATATTTTACTTCTGTTAGTTTTCCTACGACGCCACATGAAGCAGTCGAAAGGCAGCTAGGATCTGAACAGGATGCGTCCATGCACGTCCTGGGAGCACCGCGAATACTTTTTTTATGAATATTTTACTTCTGTTAGTTTTCCTACGACGCCACATGAAGCAGTCGAAAGGCAGCTAGGATCTGAACAGGATGCGTCCATGCACGTCCTGGGAGCGCCGCGAATACTTTTTTTATGAATATTTTACTTCTGTTAGTTTTCCTACGACGCCACATGAAGCAGTCGAAAGGCAGCTAGGATCTGAACAGGATGCGTCCATGCACGTCCTGGGAGCGCCGCGAATACTTTTTTTATGAATATTTTACTTCTGTTAGTTTTCCTTTAATTCTTACAAGAAATATTAATTCTTACAAAAAATTAATTCTTTCAAAAAAAAATTTTTTCCAAAAAAAAAACAGATTATCTCTTACGAAACCATTTAATACTTACAAAAAAAAAAATTCTGAAAAATGTCGTTCTGGGAGCGTCGCGAATACTTTTTTTTATGAATATTTTACTTCTGTTAGTTTTCCTACGACGCCACATGAAGCAGTCGAAAGGCAGCTAGGATCTGAACAGGATGCGTCCATGCACGTCCTGGGAGCGCCGCGAATACTTTTTTTATGAATATTTTACTTCTGTTAGTTTTCCTACGACGCCACATGAAGCAGTCGAAAGGCAGCTAGGATCTGAACAGGATGCGTCCATGCACGTCCTGGGAGCGCCGCGAATACTTTTTTTATGAATATTTTACTTCTGTTAGTTTTCCTACGACGCCACATGAAGCAGTCGAAAGGCAGCTAGGATCTGAACAGGATGCGTCCATGCACGTCCTGGGAGCGCCGCGAATACTTTTTTTATGAATATTTTACTTCTGTTAGTTTTCCTACGACGCCACATGAAGCAGTCGAAAGGCAGCTAGGATCTGAACAGGATGCGTCCATGCACGTCCTGGGAGCGCCGCGAATACTTTTTTTATGAATATTTTACTTCTGTTAGTTTTCCTACGACGCCACATGAAGCAGTCGAATGGCAGCTAGGATCTGAACAGGATGCGTCCATGCACGTCCTGGGAGCGCCGCGAATACTTTTTTTATGAATATTTTACTTCTGTTAGTTTTCCTACGACGCCACATGAAGCAGTCGAAAGGCAGCTAGGATCTGAACAGGATGCGTCCATGCACGTCCTGGGAGCACCGCGAATACTTTTTTTATGAATATTTTACTTCTGTTAGTTTTCCTACGACGCCACATGAAGCAGTCGAAAGGCAGCTAGGATCTGAACAGGATGCGTCCATGCACGTCCTGGGAGCGCCGCGAATACTTTTTTTATGAATATTTTACTTCTGTTAGTTTTCCTACGACGCCACATGAAGCAGTCGAAAGGCAGCTAGGATCTGAACAGGATGCGTCCATGCACGTCCTGGGAGCGCCGCGAATACTTTTTTTATGAATATTTTACTTCTGTTAGTTTTCCTTTAATTCTTACAAGAAATATTAATTCTTACAAAAAATTAATTCTTTCAAAAAAAAATTTTTTCCAAAAAAAAAACAGATTATCTCTTACGAAACCATTTAATACTTACAAAAAAAAAAATTCTGAAAAATGTCGTTCTGGGAGCGTCGCGAATACTTTTTTTTATGAATATTTTACTTCTGTTAGTTTTCCTACGACGCCACATGAAGCAGTCGAAAGGCAGCTAGGATCTGAACAGGATGCGTCCATGCACGTCCTGGGAGCGCCGCGAATACTTTTGTTATGAATATTTTACTTCTGTTAGTTTTCCTACGACGCCACATGAAGCAGTCGAAAGGCAGCTAGGATCTGAACAGGATGCGTCCATGCACGTCCTGGGAGCGCCGCGAATACTTTTTTTATGAATATTTTACTTCTGTTAGTTTTCCTACGACGCCACATGAAGCAGTCGAAAGGCAGCTAGGATCTGAACAGGATGCGTCCATGCACGTCCTGGGAGCGCCGCGAATACTTTTTTTATGAATATTTTACTTCTGTTAGTTTTCCTACGACGCCACATGAAGCAGTCGAAAGGCAGCTAGGATCTGAACAGGATGCGTCCATGCACGTCCTGGGAGCACCGCGAATACTTTTTTTATGAATATTTTACTTCTGTTAGTTTTCCTACGACGCCACATGAAGCAGTCGAAAGGCAGCTAGGATCTGAACAGGATGCGTCCATGCACGTCCTGGGAGCGCCGCGAATACTTTTTTTATGAATATTTTACTTCTGTTAGTTTTCCTACGACGCCACATGAAGCAGTCGAAAGGCAGCTAGGATCTGAACAGGATGCGTCCATGCACGTCCTGGGAGCGCCGCGAATACTTTTTTTATGAATATTTTACTTCTGTTAGTTTTCCTTTAATTCTTACAAGAAATATTAATTCTTACAAAAAATTAATTCTTTCAAAAAAAAATTTTTTCCAAAAAAAAAACAGATTATCTCTTACGAAACCATTTAATACTTACAAAAAAAAAAATTCTGAAAAATGTCGTTCTGGGAGCGTCGCGAATACTTTTTTTTATGAATATTTTACTTCTGTTAGTTTTCCTACGACGCCACATGAAGCAGTCGAAAGGCAGCTAGGATCTGAACAGGATGCGTCCATGCACGTCCTGGGAGCGCCGCGAATACTTTTTTTATGAATATTTTACTTCTGTTAGTTTTCCTACGACGCCACATGAAGCAGTCGAAAGGCAGCTAGGATCTGAACAGGATGCGTCCATGCACGTCCTGGGAGCGCCGCGAATACTTTTTTTATGAATATTTTACTTCTGTTAGTTTTCCTACGACGCCACATGAAGCAGTCGAAAGGCAGCTAGGATCTGAACAGGATGCGTCCATGCACGTCCTGGGAGCGCCGCGAATACTTTTTTTATGAATATTTTACTTCTGTTAGTTTTCCTACGACGCCACATGAAGCAGTCGAAAGGCAGCTAGGATCTGAACAGGATGCGTCCATGCACGTCCTGGGAGCGCCGCGAATACTTTTTTTATGAATATTTTACTTCTGTTAGTTTTCCTACGACGCCACATGAAGCAGTCGAATGGCAGCTAGGATCTGAACAGGATGCGTCCATGCACGTCCTGGGAGCGCCGCGAATACTTTTTTTATGAATATTTTACTTCTGTTAGTTTTCCTACGACGCCACATGAAGCAGTCGAAAGGCAGCTAGGATCTGAACAGGATGCGTCCATGCACGTCCTGGGAGCACCGCGAATACTTTTTTTATGAATATTTTACTTCTGTTAGTTTTCCTACGACGCCACATGAAGCAGTCGAAAGGCAGCTAGGATCTGAACAGGATGCGTCCATGCACGTCCTGGGAGCGCCGCGAATACTTTTTTTATGAATATTTTACTTCTGTTAGTTTTCCTACGACGCCACATGAAGCAGTCGAAAGGCAGCTAGGATCTGAACAGGATGCGTCCATGCACGTCCTGGGAGCGCCGCGAATACTTTTTTTATGAATATTTTACTTCTGTTAGTTTTCCTTTAATTCTTACAAGAAATATTAATTCTTACAAAAAATTAATTCTTTCAAAAAAAAATTTTTTCCAAAAAAAAAACAGATTATCTCTTACGAAACCATTTAATACTTACAAAAAAAAAAATTCTGAAAAATGTCGTTCTGGGAGCGTCGCGAATACTTTTTTTTATGAATATTTTACTTCTGTTAGTTTTCCTACGACGCCACATGAAGCAGTCGAAAGGCAGCTAGGATCTGAACAGGATGCGTCCATGCACGTCCTGGGAGCGCCGCGAATACTTTTTTTATGAATATTTTACTTCTGTTAGTTTTCCTACGACGCCACATGAAGCAGTCGAAAGGCAGCTAGGATCTGAACAGGATGCGTCCATGCACGTCCTGGGAGCGCCGCGAATACTTTTTTTATGAATATTTTACTTCTGTTAGTTTTCCTACGACGCCACATGAAGCAGTCGAAAGGCAGCTAGGATCTGAACAGGATGCGTCCATGCACGTCCTGGGAGCGCCGCGAATACTTTTTTTATGAATATTTTACTTCTGTTAGTTTTCCTACGACGCCACATGAAGCAGTCGAAAGGCAGCTAGGATCTGAACAGGATGCGTCCATGCACGTCCTGGGAGCGCCGCGAATACTTTTTTTATGAATATTTTACTTCTGTTAGTTTTCCTACGACGCCACATGAAGCAGTCGAATGGCAGCTAGGATCTGAACAGGATGCGTCCATGCACGTCCTGGGAGCGCCGCGAATACTTTTTTTATGAATATTTTACTTCTGTTAGTTTTCCTACGACGCCACATGAAGCAGTCGAAAGGCAGCTAGGATCTGAACAGGATGCGTCCATGCACGTCCTGGGAGCACCGCGAATACTTTTTTTATGAATATTTTACTTCTGTTAGTTTTCCTACGACGCCACATGAAGCAGTCGAAAGGCAGCTAGGATCTGAACAGGATGCGTCCATGCACGTCCTGGGAGCGCCGCGAATACTTTTTTTATGAATATTTTACTTCTGTTAGTTTTCCTACGACGCCACATGAAGCAGTCGAAAGGCAGCTAGGATCTGAACAGGATGCGTCCATGCACGTCCTGGGAGCGCCGCGAATACTTTTTTTATGAATATTTTACTTCTGTTAGTTTTCCTTTAATTCTTACAAGAAATATTAATTCTTACAAAAAATTAATTCTTTCAAAAAAAAATTTTTTCCAAAAAAAAAACAGATTATCTCTTACGAAACCATTTAATACTTACAAAAAAAAAAATTCTGAAAAATGTCGTTCTGGGAGCGTCGCGAATACTTTTTTTTATGAATATTTTACTTCTGTTAGTTTTCCTACGACGCCACATGAAGCAGTCGAAAGGCAGCTAGGATCTGAACAGGATGCGTCCATGCACGTCCTGGGAGCGCCGCGAATACTTTTGTTATGAATATTTTACTTCTGTTAGTTTTCCTACGACGCCACATGAAGCAGTCGAAAGGCAGCTAGGATCTGAACAGGATGCGTCCATGCACGTCCTGGGAGCGCCGCGAATACTTTTTTTATGAATATTTTACTTCTGTTAGTTTTCCTACGACGCCACATGAAGCAGTCGAAAGGCAGCTAGGATCTGAACAGGATGCGTCCATGCACGTCCTGGGAGCGCCGCGAATACTTTTTTTATGAATATTTTACTTCTGTTAGTTTTCCTACGACGCCACATGAAGCAGTCGAAAGGCAGCTAGGATCTGAACAGGATGCGTCCATGCACGTCCTGGGAGCACCGCGAATACTTTTTTTATGAATATTTTACTTCTGTTAGTTTTCCTACGACGCCACATGAAGCAGTCGAAAGGCAGCTAGGATCTGAACAGGATGCGTCCATGCACGTCCTGGGAGCGCCGCGAATACTTTTTTTATGAATATTTTACTTCTGTTAGTTTTCCTACGACGCCACATGAAGCAGTCGAAAGGCAGCTAGGATCTGAACAGGATGCGTCCATGCACGTCCTGGGAGCGCCGCGAATACTTTTTTTATGAATATTTTACTTCTGTTAGTTTTCCTACGACGCCACATGAAGCAGTCGAAAGGCAGCTAGGATCTGAACAGGATGCGTCCATGCACGTCCTGGGAGCGCCGCGAATACTTTTTTTATGAATATTTTACTTCTGTTAGTTTTCCTTTAATTCTTACAAGAAATATTAATTCTTACAAAAAATTAATTCTTTCAAAAAAAAATTTTTTCCAAAAAAAAAACAGATTATCTCTTACGAAACCATTTAATACTTACAAAAAAAAAAATTCTGAAAAATGTCGTTCTGGGAGCGTCGCGAATACTTTTTTTTATGAATATTTTACTTCTGTTAGTTTTCCTACGACGCCACATGAAGCAGTCGAAAGGCAGCTAGGATCTGAACAGGATGCGTCCATGCACGTCCTGGGAGCGCCGCGAATACTTTTTTTATGAATATTTTACTTCTGTTAGTTTTCCTACGACGCCACATGAAGCAGTCGAAAGGCAGCTAGGATCTGAACAGGATGCGTCCATGCACGTCCTGGGAGCGCCGCGAATACTTTTTTTATGAATATTTTACTTCTGTTAGTTTTCCTACGACGCCACATGAAGCAGTCGAAAGGCAGCTAGGATCTGAACAGGATGCGTCCATGCACGTCCTGGGAGCGCCGCGAATACTTTTTTTATGAATATTTTACTTCTGTTAGTTTTCCTACGACGCCACATGAAGCAGTCGAAAGGCAGCTAGGATCTGAACAGGATGCGTCCATGCACGTCCTGGGAGCGCCGCGAATACTTTTTTTATGAATATTTTACTTCTGTTAGTTTTCCTACGACGCCACATGAAGCAGTCGAATGGCAGCTAGGATCTGAACAGGATGCGTCCATGCACGTCCTGGGAGCGCCGCGAATACTTTTTTTATGAATATTTTACTTCTGTTAGTTTTCCTACGACGCCACATGAAGCAGTCGAAAGGCAGCTAGGATCTGAACAGGATGCGTCCATGCACGTCCTGGGAGCACCGCGAATACTTTTTTTATGAATATTTTACTTCTGTTAGTTTTCCTACGACGCCACATGAAGCAGTCGAAAGGCAGCTAGGATCTGAACAGGATGCGTCCATGCACGTCCTGGGAGCGCCGCGAATACTTTTTTTATGAATATTTTACTTCTGTTAGTTTTCCTACGACGCCACATGAAGCAGTCGAAAGGCAGCTAGGATCTGAACAGGATGCGTCCATGCACGTCCTGGGAGCGCCGCGAATACTTTTTTTATGAATATTTTACTTCTGTTAGTTTTCCTTTAATTCTTACAAGAAATATTAATTCTTACAAAAAATTAATTCTTTCAAAAAAAAATTTTTTCCAAAAAAAAAACAGATTATCTCTTACGAAACCATTTAATACTTACAAAAAAAAAAATTCTGAAAAATGTCGTTCTGGGAGCGTCGCGAATACTTTTTTTTATGAATATTTTACTTCTGTTAGTTTTCCTACGACGCCACATGAAGCAGTCGAAAGGCAGCTAGGATCTGAACAGGATGCGTCCATGCACGTCCTGGGAGCGCCGCGAATACTTTTGTTATGAATATTTTACTTCTGTTAGTTTTCCTACGACGCCACATGAAGCAGTCGAAAGGCAGCTAGGATCTGAACAGGATGCGTCCATGCACGTCCTGGGAGCGCCGCGAATACTTTTTTTATGAATATTTTACTTCTGTTAGTTTTCCTACGACGCCACATGAAGCAGTCGAAAGGCAGCTAGGATCTGAACAGGATGCGTCCATGCACGTCCTGGGAGCGCCGCGAATACTTTTTTTATGAATATTTTACTTCTGTTAGTTTTCCTACGACGCCACATGAAGCAGTCGAAAGGCAGCTAGGATCTGAACAGGATGCGTCCATGCACGTCCTGGGAGCACCGCGAATACTTTTTTTATGAATATTTTACTTCTGTTAGTTTTCCTACGACGCCACATGAAGCAGTCGAAAGGCAGCTAGGATCTGAACAGGATGCGTCCATGCACGTCCTGGGAGCGCCGCGAATACTTTTTTTATGAATATTTTACTTCTGTTAGTTTTCCTACGACGCCACATGAAGCAGTCGAAAGGCAGCTAGGATCTGAACAGGATGCGTCCATGCACGTCCTGGGAGCGCCGCGAATACTTTTTTTATGAATATTTTACTTCTGTTAGTTTTCCTACGACGCCACATGAAGCAGTCGAAAGGCAGCTAGGATCTGAACAGGATGCGTCCATGCACGTCCTGGGAGCGCCGCGAATACTTTTTTTATGAATATTTTACTTCTGTTAGTTTTCCTTTAATTCTTACAAGAAATATTAATTCTTACAAAAAATTAATTCTTTCAAAAAAAAATTTTTTCCAAAAAAAAAACAGATTATCTCTTACGAAACCATTTAATACTTACAAAAAAAAAAATTCTGAAAAATGTCGTTCTGGGAGCGTCGCGAATACTTTTTTTTATGAATATTTTACTTCTGTTAGTTTTCCTACGACGCCACATGAAGCAGTCGAAAGGCAGCTAGGATCTGAACAGGATGCGTCCATGCACGTCCTGGGAGCGCCGCGAATACTTTTTTTATGAATATTTTACTTCTGTTAGTTTTCCTACGACGCCACATGAAGCAGTCGAAAGGCAGCTAGGATCTGAACAGGATGCGTCCATGCACGTCCTGGGAGCGCCGCGAATACTTTTTTTATGAATATTTTACTTCTGTTAGTTTTCCTACGACGCCACATGAAGCAGTCGAAAGGCAGCTAGGATCTGAACAGGATGCGTCCATGCACGTCCTGGGAGCGCCGCGAATACTTTTTTTAGGAATATTTTACTTCTGTTAGTTTTCCTACGACGCCACATGAAGCAGTCGAAAGGCAGCTAGGATCTGAACAGGATGCGTCCATGCACGTCCTGGGAGCGCCGCGAATACTTTTTTTATGAATATTTTACTTCTGTTAGTTTTCCTACGACGCCACATGAAGCAGTCGAATGGCAGCTAGGATCTGAACAGGATGCGTCCATGCACGTCCTGGGAGCGCCGCGAATACTTTTTTTATGAATATTTTACTTCTGTTAGTTTTCCTACGACGCCACATGAAGCAGTCGAAAGGCAGCTAGGATCTGAACAGGATGCGTCCATGCACGTCCTGGGAGCACCGCGAATACTTTTTTTATGAATATTTTACTTCTGTTAGTTTTCCTACGACGCCACATGAAGCAGTCGAAAGGCAGCTAGGATCTGAACAGGATGCGTCCATGCACGTCCTGGGAGCGCCGCGAATACTTTTTTTATGAATATTTTACTTCTGTTAGTTTTCCTACGACGCCACATGAAGCAGTCGAAAGGCAGCTAGGATCTGAACAGGATGCGTCCATGCACGTCCTGGGAGCGCCGCGAATACTTTTTTTAGGAATATTTTACTTCTGTTAGTTTTCCTACGACGCCACATGAAGCAGTCGAAAGGCAGCTAGGATCTGAACAGGATGCGTCCATGCACGTCCTGGGAGCGCCGCGAATACTTTTTTTATGAATATTTTACTTCTGTTAGTTTTCCTACGACGCCACATGAAGCAGTCGAATGGCAGCTAGGATCTGAACAGGATGCGTCCATGCACGTCCTGGGAGCGCCGCGAATACTTTTTTTATGAATATTTTACTTCTGTTAGTTTTCCTACGACGCCACATGAAGCAGTCGAAAGGCAGCTAGGATCTGAACAGGATGCGTCCATGCACGTCCTGGGAGCACCGCGAATACTTTTTTTATGAATATTTTACTTCTGTTAGTTTTCCTACGACGCCACATGAAGCAGTCGAAAGGCAGCTAGGATCTGAACAGGATGCGTCCATGCACGTCCTGGGAGCGCCGCGA
Source organism: Andrena praecox (assembly GCA_963932275.1). NCBI lineage: Eukaryota > Metazoa > Arthropoda > Insecta > Hymenoptera > Andrenidae > Andrena > Andrena praecox. The sequence goes on from CAWVQO010000003.1 coordinate 236,375, forward strand.
ATACTTTTTTTAGGAATATTTTACTTCTGTTAGTTTTCCTACGACGCCACATGAAGCAGTCGAAAGGCAGCTAGGATCTGAACAGGATGCGTCCATGCACGTCCTGGGAGCGCCGCGAATACTTTTTTTATGAATATTTTACTTCTGTTAGTTTTCCTACGACGCCACATGAAGCAGTCGAATGGCAGCTAGGATCTGAACAGGATGCGTCCATGCACGTCCTGGGAGCGCCGCGAATACTTTTTTTATGAATATTTTACTTCTGTTAGTTTTCCTACGACGCCACATGAAGCAGTCGAAAGGCAGCTAGGATCTGAACAGGATGCGTCCATGCACGTCCTGGGAGCACCGCGAATACTTTTTTTATGAATATTTTACTTCTGTTAGTTTTCCTACGACGCCACATGAAGCAGTCGAAAGGCAGCTAGGATCTGAACAGGATGCGTCCATGCACGTCCTGGGAGCGCCGCGAATACTTTTTTTATGAATATTTTACTTCTGTTAGTTTTCCTACGACGCCACATGAAGCAGTCGAAAGGCAGCTAGGATCTGAACAGGATGCGTCCATGCACGTCCTGGGAGCGCCGCGAATACTTTTTTTATGAATATTTTACTTCTGTTAGTTTTCCTTTAATTCTTACAAGAAATATTAATTCTTACAAAAAATTAATTCTTTCAAAAAAAAATTTTTTCCAAAAAAAAAACAGATTATCTCTTACGAAACCATTTAATACTTACAAAAAAAAAAATTCTGAAAAATGTCGTTCTGGGAGCGTCGCGAATACTTTTTTTTATGAATATTTTACTTCTGTTAGTTTTCCTACGACGCCACATGAAGCAGTCGAAAGGCAGCTAGGATCTGAACAGGATGCGTCCATGCACGTCCTGGGAGCGCCGCGAATACTTTTTTTATGAATATTTTACTTCTGTTAGTTTTCCTACGACGCCACATGAAGCAGTCGAAAGGCAGCTAGGATCTGAACAGGATGCGTCCATGCACGTCCTGGGAGCGCCGCGAATACTTTTTTTATGAATATTTTACTTCTGTTAGTTTTCCTACGACGCCACATGAAGCAGTCGAATGGCAGCTAGGATCTGAACAGGATGCGTCCATGCACGTCCTGGGAGCGCCGCGAATACTTTTTTTATGAATATTTTACTTCTGTTAGTTTTCCTACGACGCCACATGAAGCAGTCGAAAGGCAGCTAGGATCTGAACAGGATGCGTCCATGCACGTCCTGGGAGCACCGCGAATACTTTTTTTATGAATATTTTACTTCTGTTAGTTTTCCTACGACGCCACATGAAGCAGTCGAAAGGCAGCTAGGATCTGAACAGGATGCGTCCATGCACGTCCTGGGAGCGCCGCGAATACTTTTTTTATGAATATTTTACTTCTGTTAGTTTTCCTACGACGCCACATGAAGCAGTCGAAAGGCAGCTAGGATCTGAACAGGATGCGTCCATGCACGTCCTGGGAGCGCCGCGAATACTTTTTTTAGGAATATTTTACTTCTGTTAGTTTTCCTACGACGCCACATGAAGCAGTCGAAAGGCAGCTAGGATCTGAACAGGATGCGTCCATGCACGTCCTGGGAGCGCCGCGAATACTTTTTTTATGAATATTTTACTTCTGTTAGTTTTCCTACGACGCCACATGAAGCAGTCGAATGGCAGCTAGGATCTGAACAGGATGCGTCCATGCACGTCCTGGGAGCGCCGCGAATACTTTTTTTATGAATATTTTACTTCTGTTAGTTTTCCTACGACGCCACATGAAGCAGTCGAAAGGCAGCTAGGATCTGAACAGGATGCGTCCATGCACGTCCTGGGAGCACCGCGAATACTTTTTTTATGAATATTTTACTTCTGTTAGTTTTCCTACGACGCCACATGAAGCAGTCGAAAGGCAGCTAGGATCTGAACAGGATGCGTCCATGCACGTCCTGGGAGCGCCGCGAATACTTTTTTTAGGAATATTTTACTTCTGTTAGTTTTCCTACGACGCCACATGAAGCAGTCGAAAGGCAGCTAGGATCTGAACAGGATGCGTCCATGCACGTCCTGGGAGCGCCGCGAATACTTTTTTTATGAATATTTTACTTCTGTTAGTTTTCCTACGACGCCACATGAAGCAGTCGAATGGCAGCTAGGATCTGAACAGGATGCGTCCATGCACGTCCTGGGAGCGCCGCGAATACTTTTTTTATGAATATTTTACTTCTGTTAGTTTTCCTACGACGCCACATGAAGCAGTCGAAAGGCAGCTAGGATCTGAACAGGATGCGTCCATGCACGTCCTGGGAGCACCGCGAATACTTTTTTTATGAATATTTTACTTCTGTTAGTTTTCCTACGACGCCACATGAAGCAGTCGAAAGGCAGCTAGGATCTGAACAGGATGCGTCCATGCACGTCCTGGGAGCGCCGCGAATACTTTTTTTATGAATATTTTACTTCTGTTAGTTTTCCTACGACGCCACATGAAGCAGTCGAAAGGCAGCTAGGATCTGAACAGGATGCGTCCATGCACGTCCTGGGAGCGCCGCGAATACTTTTTTTATGAATATTTTACTTCTGTTAGTTTTCCTTTAATTCTTACAAGAAATATTAATTCTTACAAAAAATTAATTCTTTCAAAAAAAAATTTTTTCCAAAAAAAAAACAGATTATCTCTTACGAAACCATTTAATACTTACAAAAAAAAAAATTCTGAAAAATGTCGTTCTGGGAGCGTCGCGAATACTTTTTTTTATGAATATTTTACTTCTGTTAGTTTTCCTACGACGCCACATGAAGCAGTCGAAAGGCAGCTAGGATCTGAACAGGATGCGTCCATGCACGTCCTGGGAGCGCCGCGAATACTTTTTTTATGAATATTTTACTTCTGTTAGTTTTCCTACGACGCCACATGAAGCAGTCGAAAGGCAGCTAGGATCTGAACAGGATGCGTCCATGCACGTCCTGGGAGCGCCGCGAATACTTTTTTTATGAATATTTTACTTCTGTTAGTTTTCCTACGACGCCACATGAAGCAGTCGAAAGGCAGCTAGGATCTGAACAGGATGCGTCCATGCACGTCCTGGGAGCGCCGCGAATACTTTTTTTATGAATATTTTACTTCTGTTAGTTTTCCTACGACGCCACATGAAGCAGTCGAAAGGCAGCTAGGATCTGAACAGGATGCGTCCATGCACGTCCTGGGAGCACCGCGAATACTTTTTTTATGAATATTTTACTTCTGTTAGTTTTCCTACGACGCCACATGAAGCAGTCGAAAGGCAGCTAGGATCTGAACAGGATGCGTCCATGCACGTCCTGGGAGCGCCGCGAATACTTTTTTTATGAATATTTTACTTCTGTTAGTTTTCCTACGACGCCACATGAAGCAGTCGAAAGGCAGCTAGGATCTGAACAGGATGCGTCCATGCACGTCCTGGGAGCGCCGCGAATACTTTTTTTATGAATATTTTACTTCTGTTAGTTTTCCTACGACGCCACATGAAGCAGTCGAAAGGCAGCTAGGATCTGAACAGGATGCGTCCATGCACGTCCTGGGAGCGCCGCGAATACTTTTTTTATGAATATTTTACTTCTGTTAGTTTTCCTTTAATTCTTACAAGAAATATTAATTCTTACAAAAAATTAATTCTTTCAAAAAAAAATTTTTTCCAAAAAAAAAACAGATTATCTCTTACGAAACCATTTAATACTTACAAAAAAAAAAATTCTGAAAAATGTCGTTCTGGGAGCGTCGCGAATACTTTTTTTTATGAATATTTTACTTCTGTTAGTTTTCCTACGACGCCACATGAAGCAGTCGAAAGGCAGCTAGGATCTGAACAGGATGCGTCCATGCACGTCCTGGGAGCGCCGCGAATACTTTTTTTATGAATATTTTACTTCTGTTAGTTTTCCTACGACGCCACATGAAGCAGTCGAAAGGCAGCTAGGATCTGAACAGGATGCGTCCATGCACGTCCTGGGAGCGCCGCGAATACTTTTTTTATGAATATTTTACTTCTGTTAGTTTTCCTACGACGCCACATGAAGCAGTCGAAAGGCAGCTAGGATCTGAACAGGATGCGTCCATGCACGTCCTGGGAGCGCCGCGAATACTTTTTTTATGAATATTTTACTTCTGTTAGTTTTCCTACGACGCCACATGAAGCAGTCGAAAGGCAGCTAGGATCTGAACAGGATGCGTCCATGCACGTCCTGGGAGCGCCGCGAATACTTTTTTTAGGAATATTTTACTTCTGTTAGTTTTCCTACGACGCCACATGAAGCAGTCGAAAGGCAGCTAGGATCTGAACAGGATGCGTCCATGCACGTCCTGGGAGCGCCGCGAATACTTTTTTTTATGAATATTTTACTTCTGTTAGTTTTCCTACGACGCCACATGAAGCAGTCGAAAGGCAGCTAGGATCTGAACAGGATGCGTCCATGCACGTCCTGGGAGCGCCGCGAATACTTTTTTTATGAATATTTTACTTCTGTTAGTTTTCCTACGACGCCACATGAAGCAGTCGAAAGGCAGCTAGGATCTGAACAGGATGCGTCCATGCACGTCCTGGGAGCGCCGCGAATACTTTTTTTATGAATATTTTACTTCTGTTAGTTTTCCTACGACGCCACATGAAGCAGTCGAAAGGCAGCTAGGATCTGAACAGGATGCGTCCATGCACGTCCTGGGAGCGCCGCGAATACTTTTTTTATGAATATTTTACTTCTGTTAGTTTTCCTACGACGCCACATGAAGCAGTCGAAAGGCAGCTAGGATCTGAACAGGATGCGTCCATGCACGTCCTGGGAGCGCCGCGAATACTTTTTTTATGAATATTTTACTTCTGTTAGTTTTCCTACGACGCCACATGAAGCAGTCGAAAGGCAGCTAGGATCTGAACAGGATGCGTCCATGCACGTCCTGGGAGCGCCGCGAATACTTTTTTTATGAATATTTTACTTCTGTTAGTTTTCCTACGACGCCACATGAAGCAGTCGAAAGGCAGCTAGGATCTGAACAGGATGCGTCCATGCACGTCCTGGGAGCGCCGCGAATACTTTTTTTATGAATATTTTACTTCTGTTAGTTTTCCTACGACGCCACATGAAGCAGTCGAAAGGCAGCTAGGATCTGAACAGGATGCGTCCATGCACGTCCTGGGAGCGCCGCGAATACTTTTTTTATGAATATTTTACTTCTGTTAGTTTTCCTTTAATTCTTACAAGAAATATTAATTCTTACAAAAAATTAATTCTTTCAAAAAAAAATTTTTTCCAAAAAAAAAACAGATTATCTCTTACGAAACCATTTAATACTTACAAAAAAAAAAATTCTGAAAAATGTCGTTCTGGGAGCGTCGCGAATACTTTTTTTTATGAATATTTTACTTCTGTTAGTTTTCCTACGACGCCACATGAAGCAGTCGAAAGGCAGCTAGGATCTGAACAGGATGCGTCCATGCACGTCCTGGGAGCGCCGCGAATACTTTTTTTATGAATATTTTACTTCTGTTAGTTTTCCTACGACGCCACATGAAGCAGTCGAAAGGCAGCTAGGATCTGAACAGGATGCGTCCATGCACGTCCTGGGAGCGCCGCGAATACTTTTTTTATGAATATTTTACTTCTGTTAGTTTTCCTACGACGCCACATGAAGCAGTCGAAAGGCAGCTAGGATCTGAACAGGATGCGTCCATGCACGTCCTGGGAGCGCCGCGAATACTTTTTTTATGAATATTTTACTTCTGTTAGTTTTCCTTCGACGCCACATGAAGCAGTCGAAAGGCAGCTAGGATCTGAACAGGATGCGTCCATGCACGTCCTGGGAGCGCCGCGAATACTTTTTTTATGAATATTTTACTTCTGTTAGTTTTCCTACGACGCCACATGAAGCAGTCGAAAGGCAGCTAGGATCTGAACAGGATGCGTCCATGCACGTCCTGGGAGCGCCGCGAATACTTTTTTTATGAATATTTTACTTCTGTTAGTTTTCCTACGACGCCACATGAAGCAGTCGAAAGGCAGCTAGGATCTGAACAGGATGCGTCCATGCACGTCCTGGGAGCACCGCGAATACTTTTTTTATGAATATTTTACTTCTGTTAGTTTTCCTACGACGCCACATGAAGCAGTCGAAAGGCAGCTAGGATCTGAACAGGATGCGTCCATGCACGTCCTGGGAGCGCCGCGAATACTTTTTTTATGAATATTTTACTTCTGTTAGTTTTCCTTTAATTCTTACAAGAAATATTAATTCTTACAAAAAATTAATTCTTTCAAAAAAAAATTTTTTCCAAAAAAAAAACAGATTATCTCTTACGAAACCATTTAATACTTACAAAAAAAAAAATTCTGAAAAATGTCGTTCTGGGAGCGTCGCGAATACTTTTTTTTATGAATATTTTACTTCTGTTAGTTTTCCTACGACGCCACATGAAGCAGTCGAAAGGCAGCTAGGATCTGAACAGGATACGTCCATGCACGTCCTGGGAGCGCCGCGAATACTTTTTTTATGAATATTTTACTTCTGTTAGTTTTCCTACGACGCCACATGAAGCAGTCGAATGGCAGATAGGATCTGAACAGGATGCGTCCATGCACGTCCTGGGAGCGCCGCGAATATTTTTTTTAGGAATATTTTACTTCTGTTAGTTTTCCTTTAATTCTTACAAGAAATATTAATTCTTACAAAAAATTAATTCTTTCAAAAAAAAACTTTTTCCAAAAAAAAAACATGATTAACTCTTACAAAACCATTTAATACTTACAAAAAAAAAATTCTGAAAAATGTCGTTCTGGGAGCGCCGCGAATACTTTTTTTATGAATATTTTACTTCTGTTAGTTTTCCTACGACGCCACATGAAGCAGTCGAAAGGCAGCTAGGATCTGAACAGGATGCGTCCATGCACGTCCTGGGAGCGCCGCGAATACTTTTTTTATGAATATTTTACTTCTGTTAGTTTTCCTACGACGCCACATGAAGCAGTCGAATGGCAGCTAGGATCTGAACAGGATGCGTCCATGCACGTCCTGGGAGCGCCGCGAATACTTTTTTTATGAATATTTTACTTCTGTTAGTTTTCCTACGACGCCACATGAAGCAGTCGAAAGGCAGCTAGGATCTGAACAGGATGCGTCCATGCACGTCCTGGGAGCGCCGCGAATACTTTTTTTATGAATATTTTACTTCTGTTAGTTTTCCTACGACGCCACATGAAGCAGTCGAAAGGCAGCTAGGATCTGAACAGGATGCGTCCATGCACGTCCTGGGAGCGCCGCGAATACTTTTTTTATGAATATTTTACTTCTGTTAGTTTTCCTTTAATTCTTACAAGAAATATTAATTCTTACAAAAAATTAATTCTTTCAAAAAAAAATTTTTTCCAAAAAAAAAACAGATTATCTCTTACGAAACCATTTAATACTTACAAAAAAAAAAATTCTGAAAAATGTCGTTCTGGGAGCGTCGCGAATACTTTTTTTTATGAATATTTTACTTCTGTTAGTTTTCCTACGACGCCACATGAAGCAGTCGAAAGGCAGCTAGGATCTGAACAGGATGCGTCCATGCACGTCCTGGGAGCGCCGCGAATACTTTTTTTATGAATATTTTACTTCTGTTAGTTTTCCTACGACGCCACATGAAGCAGTCGAAAGGCAGCTAGGATCTGAACAGGATGCGTCCATGCACGTCCTGGGAGCGCCGCGAATACTTTTTTTATGAATATTTTACTTCTGTTAGTTTTCCTACGACGCCACATGAAGCAGTCGAAAGGCAGCTAGGATCTGAACAGGATGCGTCCATGCACGTCCTGGGAGCGCCGCGAATACTTTTTTTATGAATATTTTACTTCTGTTAGTTTTCCTACGACGCCACATGAAGCAGTCGAAAGGCAGCTAGGATCTGAACAGGATGCGTCCATGCACGTCCTGGGAGCGCCGCGAATACTTTTTTTATGAATATTTTACTTCTGTTAGTTTTCCTACGACGCCACATGAAGCAGTCGAAAGGCAGCTAGGATCTGAACAGGATGCGTCCATGCACGTCCTGGGAGCGCCGCGAATACTTTTTTTATGAATATTTTACTTCTGTTAGTTTTCCTACGACGCCACATGAAGCAGTCGAAAGGCAGCTAGGATCTGAACAGGATGCGTCCATGCACGTCCTGGGAGCGCCGCGAATACTTTTTTTATGAATATTTTACTTCTGTTAGTTTTCCTACGACGCCACATGAAGCAGTCGAAAGGCAGCTAGGATCTGAACAGGATGCGTCCATGCACGTCCTGGGAGCGCCGCGAATACTTTTTTTATGAATATTTTACTTCTGTTAGTTTTCCTACGACGCCACATGAAGCAGTCGAAAGGCAGCTAGGATCTGAACAGGATGCGTCCATGCACGTCCTGGGAGCACCGCGAATACTTTTTTTATGAATATTTTACTTCTGTTAGTTTTCCTACGACGCCACATGAAGCAGTCGAAAGGCAGCTAGGATCTGAACAGGATGCGTCCATGCACGTCCTGGGAGCGCCGCGAATACTTTTTTTATGAATATTTTACTTCTGTTAGTTTTCCTACGACGCCACATGAAGCAGTCGAAAGGCAGCTAGGATCTGAACAGGATGCGTCCATGCACGTCCTGGGAGCGCCGCGAATACTTTTTTTATGAATATTTTACTTCTGTTAGTTTTCCTACGACGCCACATGAAGCAGTCGAAAGGCAGCTAGGATCTGAACAGGATGCGTCCATGCACGTCCTGGGAGCGCCGCGAATACTTTTTTTATGAATATTTTACTTCTGTTAGTTTTCCTACGACGCCACATGAAGCAGTCGAAAGGCAGCTAGGATCTGAACAGGATGCGTCCATGCACGTCCTGGGAGCACCGCGAATACTTTTTTTATGAATATTTTACTTCTGTTAGTTTTCCTACGACGCCACATGAAGCAGTCGAAAGGCAGCTAGGATCTGAACAGGATGCGTCCATGCACGTCCTGGGAGCGCCGCGAATACTTTTTTTATGAATATTTTACTTCTGTTAGTTTTCCTACGACGCCACATGAAGCAGTCGAAAGGCAGCTAGGATCTGAACAGGATGCGTCCATGCACGTCCTGGGAGCGCCGCGAATACTTTTTTTATGAATATTTTACTTCTGTTAGTTTTCCTACGACGCCACATGAAGCAGTCGAAAGGCAGCTAGGATCTGAACAGGATGCGTCCATGCACGTCCTGGGAGCGCCGCGAATACTTTTTTTATGAATATTTTACTTCTGTTAGTTTTCCTTTAATTCTTACAAGAAATATTAATTCTTACAAAAAATTAATTCTTTCAAAAAAAAATTTTTTCCAAAAAAAAAACAGATTATCTCTTACGAAACCATTTAATACTTACAAAAAAAAAAATTCTGAAAAATGTCGTTCTGGGAGCGTCGCGAATACTTTTTTTTATGAATATTTTACTTCTGTTAGTTTTCCTACGACGCCACATGAAGCAGTCGAAAGGCAGCTAGGATCTGAACAGGATGCGTCCATGCACGTCCTGGGAGCGCCGCGAATACTTTTTTTATGAATATTTTACTTCTGTTAGTTTTCCTACGACGCCACATGAAGCAGTCGAAAGGCAGCTAGGATCTGAACAGGATGCGTCCATGCACGTCCTGGGAGCGCCGCGAATACTTTTTTTATGAATATTTTACTTCTGTTAGTTTTCCTACGACGCCACATGAAGCAGTCGAAAGGCAGCTAGGATCTGAACAGGATGCGTCCATGCACGTCCTGGGAGCGCCGCGAATACTTTTTTTATGAATATTTTACTTCTGTTAGTTTTCCTACGACGCCACATGAAGCAGTCGAAAGGCAGCTAGGATCTGAACAGGATGCGTCCATGCACGTCCTGGGAGCGCCGCGAATACTTTTTTTAGGAATATTTTACTTCTGTTAGTTTTCCTACGACGCCACATGAAGCAGTCGAAAGGCAGCTAGGATCTGAACAGGATGCGTCCATGCACGTCCTGGGAGCGCCGCGAATACTTTTTTTATGAATATTTTACTTCTGTTAGTTTTCCTTTAATTCTTACAAGAAATATTAATTCTTACAAAAAATTAATTCTTTCAAAAAAAAATTTTTTCCAAAAAAAAAACAGATTATCTCTTACGAAACCATTTAATACTTACAAAAAAAAAAATTCTGAAAAATGTCGTTCTGGGAGCGTCGCGAATACTTTTTTTTATGAATATTTTACTTCTGTTAGTTTTCCTACGACGCCACATGAAGCAGTCGAAAGGCAGCTAGGATCTGAACAGGATGCGTCCATGCACGTCCTGGGAGCGCCGCGAATACTTTTTTTATGAATATTTTACTTCTGTTAGTTTTCCTACGACGCCACATGAAGCAGTCGAAAGGCAGCTAGGATCTGAACAGGATGCGTCCATGCACGTCCTGGGAGCGCCGCGAATACTTTTTTTATGAATATTTTACTTCTGTTAGTTTTCCTACGACGCCACATGAAGCAGTCGAATGGCAGCTAGGATCTGAACAGGATGCGTCCATGCACGTCCTGGGAGCGCCGCGAATACTTTTTTTATGAATATTTTACTTCTGTTAGTTTTCCTACGACGCCACATGAAGCAGTCGAAAGGCAGCTAGGATCTGAACAGGATGCGTCCATGCACGTCCTGGGAGCGCCGCGAATACTTTTTTTATGAATATTTTACTTCTGTTAGTTTTCCTACGACGCCACATGAAGCAGTCGAAAGGCAGCTAGGATCTGAACAGGATGCGTCCATGCACGTCCTGGGAGCGCCGCGAATACTTTTTTTATGAATATTTTACTTCTGTTAGTTTTCCTTTAATTCTTACAAGAAATATTAATTCTTACAAAAAATTAATTCTTTCAAAAAAAAATTTTTTCCAAAAAAAAAACAGATTATCTCTTACGAAACCATTTAATACTTACAAAAAAAAAAATTCTGAAAAATGTCGTTCTGGGAGCGTCGCGAATACTTTTTTTTATGAATATTTTACTTCTGTTAGTTTTCCTACGACGCCACATGAAGCAGTCGAAAGGCAGCTAGGATCTGAACAGGATGCGTCCATGCACGTCCTGGGAGCGCCGCGAATACTTTTTTTATGAATATTTTACTTCTGTTAGTTTTCCTACGACGCCACATGAAGCAGTCGAAAGGCAGCTAGGATCTGAACAGGATGCGTCCATGCACGTCCTGGGAGCGCCGCGAATACTTTTTTTATGAATATTTTACTTCTGTTAGTTTTCCTACGACGCCACATGAAGCAGTCGAAAGGCAGCTAGGATCTGAACAGGATGCGTCCATGCACGTCCTGGGAGCGCCGCGAATACTTTTTTTATGAATATTTTACTTCTGTTAGTTTTCCTACGACGCCACATGAAGCAGTCGAAAGGCAGCTAGGATCTGAACAGGATGCGTCCATGCACGTCCTGGGAGCGCCGCGAATACTTTTTTTATGAATATTTTACTTCTGTTAGTTTTCCTACGACGCCACATGAAGCAGTCGAAAGGCAGCTAGGATCTGAACAGGATGCGTCCATGCACGTCCTGGGAGCGCCGCGAATACTTTTTTTATGAATATTTTACTTCTGTTAGTTTTCCTACGACGCCACATGAAGCAGTCGAAAGGCAGCTAGGATCTGAACAGGATGCGTCCATGCACGTCCTGGGAGCACCGCGAATACTTTTTTTATGAATATTTTACTTCTGTTAGTTTTCCTACGACGCCACATGAAGCAGTCGAAAGGCAGCTAGGATCTG